>JAGSMU010000637.1:0-47216 GCA_029286865.1 Teinopalpus imperialis
CTAAATGCGGCGCAGGATGACTGTCTAACGATTACACTGAACAAATGCTACAACAAAAACCAATTTGGAATGCCTAAGACTCTAATACACAAAGTTATTGGTGGTTAGGTTAGGTTAGGTTACAAAATCAGCACGAAAAACGAAGACATGAAAATTTTTACAAATGGAATAAAATTACGCAATTATGAAACTAAAATAGCTGATTACAACTAGACTGAAATGGCCTAAATGCGGCGCAGGATGACTGTCTAACGATTACACTGAACAAATGCTACAACAAAAACCAATTTGGAATACCTAAGACTCTAATACACAAAGATATAGGTGGTTAGGTTAGGTTAGGTTTGGTTAGGCTACAAAATCAGAACGAAAAACGAAGAAATGAAAATTTTTACAAATGGAATAAAATCACGTAATTATGAAGCAAAAATAACTGATTACAACTAGACTAGAAATGGCCTAAATGCGGCTGGGATGACTGTCTAACGATTACACTAAACAAATGCTACAACAAAAACCAATTTGGAATGCTTAAGACTCTAATGCACAAAGATATAGGTGGTTAGGTTAGGTTTGGTTAGGCTATAAAATCAGAACGAAAAACGAAGAAATGAAAATTTTTACAAATGGAATAAAATCACGTAATTAAGAAACTAAAAATAACTGATTACAACTAGACTAGAAATGGCCTAAATGCGGCGCAGGATGACTGTCTAACGATTACACTGAACAAATGCTACAACAAAAAACCAATTTGGAATGCTTAAGACTCTAATACACAAAGATATAGGTGGTTAGGATTAGGTTAGGTTAGGTTAGGTTACAAAATCAGCACGAAAAACGAAGACATGAAAATTTTTACAAATGGAATAAAATTACGTAATTATGAAACTAAAAATAACTGATTACAACGAGACTAGAAATGGCCTAAATGCGGCGCAGGATGACTATCTAACGATTACACTGAACAAATGCTACAACAAAAAACCAATTTGGAATGCCTAAGACTCTAATACACAAAGATATAGGTGGTTAGGGTTAGGTTAGGTTAGGCTACAAAATCAGAACGAAAAACGAAGAAATGAAAATTTTTACAAATGGAATAAAATCACGTAATTAAGAAACTAAAAATAACTGATTACAACTAGAATAGAAATGGCCTAAATGCGGCGCAGGATGACTGTCTAACGATTACACTGAATAAATGCTACAACAAAAAACCAATTTCGAATGCCTAAGACTCTAATACACAAAGTTATAGGTGGTTAGGGTTAGGTTAGGTTACAAAATCAGCACGAAAAACGAAGACATGAAAATTTTTACAAATGGAATAAAATTACGTAATTATGAAACTAAAAATAGCTGATTACAACTAGACTAGAAATGGCCTAAATGCGGCGCAGGATGACTGTCTAACGATTACACTGAACAAATGCTACAACAAAAACCAATTTGGAATGCTTAAGACTCTAATACACAAAGATATAGGTGGTTAGGTTAGGTTAGGTTAAGGTTAGGTTAGTTTAGGTTACAAAATCAGCACGAAAAACGAAGACATGAAAATTTTTACAAATGGAATAAAATTACGTAATTATGAAACTAAAAATAACTGATTACAACTAGACTAGAAATGGCCTAAATGCGGCGCAGGATGACTGTCTAACGATTACACTGAACAAATGCTACAACAAAAAACCAATTTGGAACGCTTAAGACTCTAATACACAAAGATAAAGGTGGTTAGGGTTAGGTTAGGTTACAAAATTCAGCACGAAAAACGAAGACATGAAAATTTTTACAAATGGAATAAAATTACGTAATTATAAAACAAAAATAACTGATTACAACTAGACTAGAAATGGCCTAAATGCGGCGCAGGATGACTGTCTAACGATTACACTGAACAAAATGCTGCAACAAAAACCAATTTGGAATGCTTAAGACTCTAATACACAAAAGATAGGTGGTTAGGATTAGGTTAGGTTAGGTTAAGGTTAGGTTAGGTTACAAAATCCAGCACGAAAAACGAAGACATGAAAATTTTTACAAATGGAATAAAATTACGTAATTATGAGACTAATAATAACTGATTACAACGAGACTAGAAATAGCCTTAATGCGGCGCAGGATGACTGTCTAACGATTACACTGAACAAATGCTACAACATAAAACCAATTTGGAATGCTTAAGACTCTAATACACAAAGATATAGGTGGTTAGGGTTAGGTTAGCTTAGGATAGGTTACAAAATCAGCACGAAAAACGAAGACATGAAAATTTTTACAAATGGAATAAAATAACGTAATTATGAAACTAAAAATAACTGATTACAACTAGACTGAAATGGCCTAAATGCGGCGCAGGATGACTGTCTAACGATTACACTGAACAAATGCTACAACAAAAACCAATTTGAATGCTTAAGACTCTAATACACAAAGGTATAGGTGGTTAGGATTAGGTTAGGTTAGGTTAGGTTGGAGTTACAAAATCAGCACGAAAAACGAAGACATGAAAATTTTTACAAATGGAATAAAATTACGTAATTATGAAACTAAAAATAACTGATTACAACTAGACTAGAAATGGCCTAAATGCGGCGCAGGATGACTGTCTAACGATTACACTGAACAAATGCTACAACAAAAAACCAATTTGGAATGCTTAAGACTCTAATACACAAAGATATAGGTGGTTAGGGTAAGGTTAGGTTAGGTTAGGTTACAAAATCAGCACGAAAAACGAAGACATGAAAATTTTTACAAATGGAATAAAATTACGTAATTATGAAACTAAAAATAACTGATTACAACTAGACTAGAAATGGCCTAAATGCGGCGCAGGATGACTGTCTAACAGTTACACTGAACAAATGCTACAACAAAAACCAATTTGGAATGCTTAAGACTCTAATACACACAAGGATATAGGTGGTTAGGGTTAGGATTAGGTTACAAAATCAGCACGAAAAACGAAGACATGAAAATTTTTACAAATGGAATAAAATTACGTAATTATGGAAACTAAAAATAACTGATTACAACTAGACTAGAAATGGCTAAATGCGGCGCAGGATGACTGTCTAACGATTACACTGAACAAATGCTACAACAAAAACCAATTTGGAATGCCTAAGACTCTAATACACAAAGATATAGGTGGTTAGGGTTAGAGTTAGGTTAGGTTAGGTTAAGGTTACAAAATCAGCACGAAGAAAGAAGACATGAAAATTTTTACAAATGGAATAAAATTACGTAATTATGAAACTAAAAATAACTGATTACAACTACACTAGAAATGGCCTAAATGCGGCAGGATGACTGTCTAACGATTACACTGAACAAATGCTACAACAAAAAACCAATTTGGAATGCTTAAGACTCTAATACACAAAGATATAGGTGGTTAGTGTTAGGTTAGGTTAGGGTACAAAATCAGCACGAAAAACGAAGACATGAAAATTTTTACAAATGGAATAAAATTACGTAATTATGAAACTAAAAATAGCTGATTACAACTAGACTAGAAATGGCCTAAATGCGGCGCAGGATGACTGTCTAACGATTACACTGAACAAATGCTACAACAAAAACCAATTTGGAATGCTTAAGACTCTAATACACAAGGATATAGGTGGTTAGGTTAGGTTAGAGTTAGAGTTAGGTTACAAAATCCAGCACGAAAAACGAACATGAAAATTTTTACAAATGGAATAAAATTGCGTAATTATGAAACTAAAAATAACTGATTACAACTAGACTAGAAATGGCCTAAATGCGGCGCAGGATGACTGTCTAACGATTACACTGAACAAAATGCTGCAACAAAAACCAATTTGGAATGCTTAAGACTCTAATACACACAAGGATATAGGTGGTTAGGTTAGGTTAGGTTACAAAATCAGCACGAAAAACGAAGACATGAAAATTTTTACAAATGGAATAAAATTACGTAATTATGAAACTAAAAATAACTGATTACAACTAGACTAGAAATAGCCTAAATGCGGCTGGGATGACTGTCTAACGATTACACACTGAACAAATGCTACAACAAAAACCAATTTGGAATGCCTAAGACTCTAATACACAAAGATATAGGTGGTTAGGTTAGGTTAGAGTTAGGTTAGGTTAAGGTTAGGTTAGGTTACAAAATCAGCACAGAAGAAAGAAGACATGAAAATTTTTACAAATGGAATAAAATTACGTAATTATGAAACTAAAAATAACTGATTACAACTACACTAGAAATGGCCTAAATGCGGCGCAGGATGACTGTCTAACGATTACACTGAACAAATGCTACAACAAAAACCAATTTGGAATGCTTAAGACTCTAATACACAAAGATATAGGTGGTTAGTGTTAGGTTAGGTTAGAGTTAGGTTACAAAATCAGCACGAAAAACGAAGACATGAAAATTTTACAAATGGAATAAAATTGCGTAATTATGAAACTAAAAATAGCTGATTACAACTAGACTAGAAATGGCCTAAATGCGGCGCAGGATGACTGTCTAACGATTACACTGAACAAATGCTACAACAAAAACCAATTTGGAATGCTTTAGACTCTAATAAACAAAGTTATAGGTGGTTAGGGTTAGGTTAGGTTACAAAATCAGCACGAAAAACGAAGACATGAAAATTTTTACAAAGGGAATTAAATTACGTAATTATGAAACTAAAAATAACTGATTACAACTAGACTAGAAATGGCCTAAATGCGGCGCAGGATGACTGTCTAACGATTACACTGAACAAATGCTACAACAAAAAACCAATTTGGAATGCTTAAGACTCTAATACACAAAGATATAGGTGGTTAGGATTAGGTTAGGTTAGGTTAGGTTACAAAATCAGCACGAAAAACGAAGACATGAAAATTTTTACAAATGGAATAAAATTACGTAATTATGAAACTAAAAATAACTGATTACAACGAGACTAGAAATGGCCTTAATGCGGCGCAGGATGACTGTCTAACGATTACACTGAACAAATGCTACAACGAAAAACCAATTTGGAATGCCTAAGACTCTAATACACAAAGTTATAGGTGGTTAGGGTTAGGTTAGGTTACAAAATCAGCACGAAAAACGAAGACATAGAAAATTTTACAAATGGAATAAAATTACGTAATTATGAAACTAAAAATAACTGATTACAACGAGACTAGAAATGGCCTAAATGCGGCGCAGGATGACTGTCTAACGATTACACTGAACAAATGCTACAACAAAAACCAATTTGGAATGCCTAAGACTCTAATACACAAAGATATAGGTGGTTAGGTTAGGTTAGGTTTGGTTAGGCTACAAAATCAGAACGAAAAACGAAGAAATGAAAATTTTACAAATGGAATAAAATCACGTAATTATGAAGCAAAAATAACTGATTACAACTAAGACTAGAAATATGGCCTAAATGCGGCGCAGGATGACTGTCTAACGATTACACTAAACAAATGCTACAACAAAAACCAATTTGGAATGCTTAAGACTCTAATGCACAAAGATATAGGTGGTTAGGTTAGGTTTGGTTAGGCTACAAAATCAGAACGAAAAACGAAGAAATGAAAATTTTACAAATGGAATAAAATCACGTAATTATGAAGCAAAAATAACTGATTACAACTAGACTAGAAATGGCCTAAATGCGGCTGGGATGACTGTCTAACGATTACACTAAACAAATGCTACAACAAAAAACCAATTTGGAATGCTTAAGACTCTAATGCACAAAGATATAGGAGGTTAGGTTAGGTTTGGTTAGGCTACAAAATCAGAACGAAAAACGAAGAAATGAAAATTTTTACAAATGGAATAAAATCACGTAATTAAGAAACTAAAAATAACTGATTACAACTAGACTAGAAATGGCCTAAATGCGGCGCAGGATGACTGTCTAACGATTACACTGAACAAATGCTACAACAAAAAACCAATTTGGAATGACTAAGACTCTAATACACAAAGTTATAGGTGGTTAGGGTTAGGTTAGGTTACAAAATCAGCACGAAAAACGAAGACATGAAAATTTTTACAAATGGAATAAAATTACATAATTATGAAACAAAAAATAACTGATTACAACTAGACTAGAAATGGCCTAAATGCGGCGCAGGATGACTGTCTAACGATTACACTAAACAAATGCTACAACAAAAAACCAATTTGGAATGCTTAAGACTCTAATGCACAAAGATATAGGAGGTTAGGTTAGGTTTGGTTAGGCTACAAAATCAGAACGAAAAACGAAGAAATGAAAATTTTTACAAATGGAATAAAATCACGTAATTAAGAAACTAAAAATAACTGATTACAACTAGACTAGAAATGGCCTAAATGCGGCGCAGGATGACTGTCTAACGATTACACACTGAACAAATGCTACAACAAAAAACCAATTTGGATGCCTTAGACTCTAATACACAAAGTTATAGGTGGTTAGGGTTAGGTTAGGTTACAAAATCAGCACGAAAAACGAAGACATGAAAATTTTTACAAATGGAATAAAATTACGTAATTATGAAACTAAAAATAGCTGATTACAACTAGACTAGAAATGGCCTAAATGCGGCGCAGGATGACTGTCTAACGATTACACTGAACAAATGCTACAACAAAAAACCAATTTGGAATGCCTAAGACTCTAATACACAAAGATATAGGTGGTTAGGGTTAGGTTAGGTTAGGCTACAAAATCAGAACGAAAAACGAAGAAATGAAAATTTTTACAAATGGAATAAAATCACGTAATTAAGAAACTAAAAATAACTGATTACAACTAGACTAGAAATGGCCTAAATGCGGCGCAGGATGACTGTCTAACGATTACACTGAACAAATGCTACAACAAAAAACCAATTTGGAATGCCTAAGACTCTAATACACAAAGTTATAGGTGGTTAGGTTAGGTTAGGTTAGAGTTAGGTTAGGTTGGGATTACAAAATCAGCACGAAAAACGAAGACATGAAAATTTTTACAAATGGAATAAAATTACGTAATTATGAAACTAAAAATAGCTGATTACAACTAGACTAGAAATGGCCTAAATGCGGCGCAGGATGACTGTCTAACGATTACACTGAACAAATGCTACAACAAAAAACCAATTTGGAATGCCTAAGACTCTAATACACAAAGATATAGGTGGTTAGGTTAGGTTAGTTAGGTTAGGTTAGGCTACAAAATCAGAACGAAAAACAGAGACATGAAAATTTTTACAAATGGAATAAAATTACGTAATTATGAAACTAAAAATAACTGATTACAACGAGACTAGAAATGGCTAAATGCGGCTGGGATGACTGTCTAACAGTTACACTGAACAAATGCTACAACAAAAACCAATTTGGAATGCCTAATACTCTAATACACAAAAGATAAAGGTGGTTAGGTTAGGTTAGGTTTGGTTAGGCTACAAAATCAGAACGAAAAACGAAGAAATGAAAATTTTTACAAATGGAATAAAATCACGTAATTATGAAGCAAAAATAACTGATTACAACTAGACTAGAAATGGCCTAAATGCAGCAGGATGACTGTCTAACGATTACACTGAACAAATGCTACAACAAAAACCAATTTGGAATGCCTAAGACTCTAATACACAAAGATATAGGTGGTTAGGTTAAGGTTAGGTTACAAAATCAGCACGAAAAACAGAAGACATGAAAATTTTTACAAATGGAATAAAATTACGTAATTATGAAACTAAAAATAGCTGATTACAACTAGACTAGAAATGGCCTAAATGCAGCGCAGGATGACTGTCTAACGATTACACTGAAAAAATGCTACAACAAAAACCAATTTGGAATACTTAAGACTCTAATACACAAAGATATAGGTGGTTAGGTTAGAGTTAGGTTAGGTTACAAAATCCAGCACGAAAAACAGAAGACATGAAAATTTTTACAAATGGAATAAAATTACGTAATTATGAAACTAAAAATAACCGATTACAACTAGACTAGAAATGGCCTAAATGCGGCGCAGGATGACTGTCTAACATTACACTGAACAAATGCTACAACAAAAAACCAATTTGGAATGCTTAAGACTCTAATACACAAAGATATAGGTGGTTAGGTTAGGTTAAGGTTAGGTTAGGTTAGGTTACAAAATCAGCACGAAAAACGAAGACATGAAAATTTTTACAAATGGAATAAAATTACGTAATTATGAAACTAAAAATAGCTGATTACAACTAAGACTAGAAATGGCCTAAATACGGCGCAGGATGACTGTCTAACGATTACACACTGAACAAATGCTACAACAAAAACCAATTTGGAATGCTTAAGACTCTAATGCACAAAGATATAGGTGGTTAGGTTAGGTTAGGTTAAGGTTAGGTTAGGTTAGGCTACAAAATCAGCACGAAAAACGAAGATATGAAATTTTTACAAATGGAATAAAATTACGTAATTATGAAACTAAAAATAACCGATTACAACTAGACTAGAAATGGCCTAAATGCGGCGCAGGATGACTGTCTAACGATTACACTGAACAAATGCTACAACAAAAACCAATTTGGAATGCTTAAGACTCTAATACACAAAGATATAGGTGGTTAGGATTAGGTTAGGTTAGGTTAGGTTACAAAATCAGCACGAAAAACGAAGACATGAAAATTTTTACAAATGGAATAAAATTACGTAATTATGAAACTAAAAATAACTGATTACAACGAGACTAGAAATGGCCTTAATGCGGCGCAGGATGACTGTCTAACGATTACACTGAACAAATGCTACAACGAAAAACCAATTTGGAATGCCTAAGACTATAATACACAAAGTTATAGGTGGTTAGGTTAGGTTAAGGTTAGGTTAGGTTAGGTTAGGTTACAAAATCATCACTAAAAACGAATACATGAAAATTTTTACAAATGGAATTAAATTACGTAATTATGAAACTAAAAATAACTGATTACAACTAGACTAGAAATGGCCTAAATGCGGCGCAGGATGACTGTCTAACGATTACACTGAACAAATGCTACAACAAAAAACCAATTTGGAATGCTTAAGACTCTAATACGCAAAGATATGGGTGGTTAGGGTTAGGTTAGGTTAGGTTGGGTTAGGTAAGGTTACAAAATCAGCACGAAAAACGAAGACATGAAAATTTTTACAAATGGAATAAAATTACGTAATTATGAAACTAAAAATAACTGATTACAACGAGACTAGAAATGGCCTAAATGCGGCGCAGGATGACTGTCTAACGATTACACTGAACAAATGCTACAACAAAAAACCAATTTGGAATGCCTAAGACTCTAATACACAAAGATATAGGTGGTTAGGGTTAGGTTAGGTTAGGCTACAAAATCAGAACGAAAAACGAAGAAATGAAAATTTTTACAAATGGAATAAAATCACGTAATTATGAAGCAAAAAATAACTGATTACAACTAGACTAGAAATGGCCTAAATGCGGCGCAGGATGACTGTCTAACGATTACACTAAACAAATGCTACAACAAAAAACCAATTTGGAATGCTTAAGACTCTAATGCACAAAGATATAGGTGGTTAGGATTAGGTTAGGTTAGGTTTGGTTAGGCTACAAAATCAGAACGAAAAACGAAGAAATGAAAATTTTTACAAATGGAATAAAATCACGTAATTAAGAAACTAAAAATAACTGATTACAACTAGACTAGAGATGGCCTAAATGCGGCGCAGGATGACTGTCTAACGATTACACTGAACAAATGCTACAACAAAAAACCAATTTGGAATGCCTAAGACTCTAATACACAAAGTTATAGGTGGTGACGGTTAGGTTAGGTTACAAAATCAGCACGAAAAACGAAGACATGAAAATTTTTACAAATGGAATAAAATTACGTAATTATGAAACTAAAAATAGCTGATTACAACTAGACTAGAAATGGCCTAAATGCGGCGCGGGATGACTGTCTAACGATTACACTGAACAAATGCTACAACAAAAACCAATTTGGAATGCTTAAGACTCTAATACACAAAGGTATAGGTGGTTAGGTTAAGGTTAGGTTAGGTTAGGTTAGGTTACAAAATCAGCACGAAAACGAAGACATGAAAATTTTACAAATGGAATAAAATTACGTAATTATGGAAACTAAAAATAACTGATTACAACTAAGACTAGAAATGGCTAAATGCGGCGCAGGATGACTGTCTAACGATTACACTGAACAAATGCTACAACAAAAACCAATTTGGAATGCTTAAGACTCTAATACACAAGGATATAGGTGGTTAGGTTAGGTTAGGTTACAAAATCCAGCACGAAAAACAGAGACATGAAAATTTTACAAATGGAATAAAATAACGTAATTATGAAACTAAAAATAGCTGATTACAACTAGACTAGAAATGGCCTAAATGCGGCGCAGGATGACTGTCTAACGATTACACTGAACAAATGCTACAACAAAAACCAATTTGGAATGTAAGACTCTAATACACAAGGATATAGGTGGTTAGGTTAGGTTAGAGTTAGGTTACAAAATCAGCACGAAAAACGAAGACATGAAAATTTTACAAATGGAATAAAATTACGTAATTATGAAACTAAAAATAACTGATTACAACTAGACTAGAAATATGGCCTAAATGCAGCGCAGGATGACTGTCTAACGATTACACTGAACAATGCTACAACAAAAAACCAATTTGGAATGCCTAAGACTCTAATACGCAAAGATATGGGTGGTTAGGTTAGGTTAGGTTAGAGTTAGGTTAGGTTAGAGTTAGGTTACAAAATCAGCACGAAAAACGAAGACATGAAAATTTTTACAAATGGAATAAAATTACGTAATTATGAAACTAAAAATAACTGATTACAACGAGACTAGAAATGGCCTAAATGCGGCAGGATGACTGTCTAACGATTACACTGAACAAATGCTACAACAAAAACCAATTTGAATGCCTAAGACTCTAATACACAAGATATAGGTGGTTAGGTTAGGTTAGAGTTAGAGTTAGGTTAGGTTACAAAATCAGCACGAAAACGAAGACATGAAAATTTTTACAAATGGAATAAAATTACGTAATTATAAAACAAAAATAACTGATTACAACTAGACTGAAATGGCCTAAATGCGGCGCAGGATGACTGTCTAACGATTACACTGAACAAATGCTACAACAAAAACCAATTTGGAATGCCTAAGACTCTAATACACAAAGATATAGGTGGTTAGGTTAGGTTAGGTTAGGATAGGTTACAAAATCCCAGCACGAAAAACGAAGACATGAAAATTTTTACAAATGGAATAAAATTGCGTAATTATGAAACTAAAAATAACTGATTACAACTAGACTAGAAATATGGCCTAAATGCGGCATAGGATGACTGTCTAACGATTACACTGAACAAATGCTACAACAAAAACCAATTTGGAATGCTTAAGACTCTAATGCACAAAGATATAGGTGGTTAGGTTAGGTTAGGTTAAGGTTAGGTTACAAAATCAGCACGAAAAACGAAGACATGAAAATTTTTACAAATGGAATAAAATTACGTAATTATGAAACTAAAAATAACTGATTACAACTAGACTGAAATGGCCTAAAAGCGGCACAGGATGACTGTCCTAACGATTACACTGAACAAATGCTACAACAAAAACCAATTTGGAATGCTTAAGACTCTAATACACACAAAGATATAGGTGGTTAGGTTAGGTTAGGTTAGGTAAGGTTAGGTTAGAGTTAGGTTACAAAATCAGCACGAAAAACGAAGACATGAAAATTTTTACAAATGGAATAAAATTACGTAATTATGAAACTAAAAATAACTGATTACAACTAGACTAGAAATGGCTAAATGCGGCGCAGGATGACTGTCTAACGATTACACTGAACAAATGCTACAACAAAAACCAATTTCGAATGCCTAAGACTCCTAATACACAAAGTTATAGGTGGTTAGGGTTAGGTTAGGTTACAAAATCAGCACGAAAAACGAAGACATGAAAATTTTTACAAATGGAATAAAATTACGTAATTATGAAACTAAAAATAGCTGATTACAACTAGACTAGAAATGGCCTAAATGCGGCACTTAGGATGACTGTCTAACGATTACACTGAACAAATGCTGCAACAAAAACCAATTTGGAATGCCTAAGACTCTAATACACAAAGATATAGGTGGTTAGGATTAGGTTAGGTTAGAGTTAGAGTTAGGTTAGTTAGTTTAGGTTACAAAATCAGCACGAAAAACGAAGACATGAAAATGTTTACAAATGGAATAAAATTACGTAATTATGAAACTAAAAATAACTGATTACAACTAGACTAGAAATGGCCTAAATCCGGCGCAGGATGACTGTCTAACGATTACACTGAACAAATGCTACAACAAAAATCAATTTGGAATGCTTAAGACTCTAATACACAAAGTTATAGGTGGTTAGGGTTAGGTTAGGTTACAAAATCAGCACGAAAAACGAAGACATGAAAATTTTTACAAATGGAATAAAATTACGTAATTATAAAACAAAAAATAACTGATTACAACTAGACTAGAAATGGCCTAAATGCGGCGCAGGATGACTGTCTAACGATTACACTGAACAAATGCTACAACAAAAAACCAATTTGGAATGCTTAAGACTAATACACAAAGATATAGGTGGTTAGGATTAGGTTAGGTTAGGTTAGGTTACAAAATCAGCACGAAAAACGAAGACATGAAAATTTTTACAAATGGAATAAAATAACGTAATTATGAGACTAATAATAACTGATTACAACGAGACTAGAAATAGCCTTAATGCGGCGCAGGATGACTGTCTAACGATTACACTGAACAAATGCTACAACATAAAACCAATTTGGAATGCCTAAGACTCTAATACACAAAGATATAGGTGGTTAGGGTTAGGTAAGGTTAGGTTAGGTTAGGTTAGGTTAGGATAGGTTACAAAATCAGCACGAAAACGAAGACATGAAAATTTTTACAAATGGAATAAAATAACGTAATTATGGAAACTAAAAATAACTGATTACAACTAGACTAGAAATATGGCCTAAATGCGGCGCGGGATGACTGTCTAACGATTACACTGAACAAATGCTACAACAAAAACCAATTTGGAATGCTTAAGACTCTAATACACACAAAGATATAGGTGGTTAGGGTTAAGGTTAGGTTAGGTTAGAGTTAGGTTAGGTTAAGGTTAAGGTTAGGTTACAAAATCAGCACGAAAAACAGAAGACATGAAAATTTTTACAAATGGAATAAAATTACGTAATTATGAAACTAAAAATAACTGATTACAACTACACTAGAAATGGCCTAAATGCGGCGCAGGATGACTGTCTAACGATTACACTGAACAAATGCTACAACAAAAAACCAATTTGGAAGACTTAAGACTCTAATACACAAGGATATAGGTGGTTAGGGTTAGGTTAGGTTAGGTTAGGTTACAAAATCACCCCCCCGAAGGGTTCTCGCTTTGTCGTAGCGGGGGCTTAGTAACCGTGGCAGTCACCACGGTGAAGCTAAGAGGAACCCAAATGGCCGGCCTAAGGCGCTCTGAGGCCGGCCCGAGGTGGCCGCTCCGGGTGGGCTCTTTATGAGCTAACCTAGGATGCGTGTCGGTGGACTGCTGGGGGCGGATGTGGCGGAGCGGGCCGTCTTCCCGCCCTCAGTAGCCGAGGCGGAGTCGCGGAGGGAGAGGAGTGTCGGTGTTTCGTTGCCGCTCTCCTATCCTCCGCGACTCAAGCGAAGTCACCGCATGATGCGGCTGTGGTGGGGCCGCGGGGGAAGAGGAGTGTCGGTGTTTCGTTGCCGCTCTCCCTGTCCTCCGCGGCCGAACATCGGTCGGCGGTGGAGCCGCAGACCAGATCCACCGCAGGGGGCTGGGTTTGCTTAGTGCTTTCCTGGCCCCCATGGCCTCTGGGGGGCGGACTCGGGGGAGTCCGTTTCCCACCTACAGAGGAGGCCGAGATGGAAGGCGCGTCCGTGTTCCGGCGCGCCTTGCCTGAGAGGGTGGAGAGGGAGATGTCCTCCCCCGGAGAAGGGCCGGTTTGCCGGCCAGCGCAGGCAGGGTCGCGGAGGTGTGCGAAAGCGTTCCCGTGGCTCCGCCATACGCGACGAAGGTGGAACACCATGGGGTTTTAGTCGGTGCGAGTCCGACATAACCCATCCTTGCCCCGCAGAGTGGGTATGCGTAGGCATTTCCCCATGTAAAAAAAAAAAAGGTTACAAAATCAGCACGAAAAACGAAGACATGAAAATTTTTACAAATGGAATAAAATTACGTAATTATGAAACTAAAAATAGCTGATTACAACTACACTAGAAATGGCCTAAATGCGGCGCAGGATGACTGTCTAACGATTACACTGAACAAATGCTGCAACAAAAACCAATTTGGAATGCTTAAGACTCTAATACACAAGGATATAGGTGGTTAGGTTAAGGTTAGGTTAGGTTAGGTTACAAAATCAGCACGAAAACGAAGACATGAAAATTTTTACAAATGGAATAAAATTACGTAATTATGGAAACTAAAAATAACTGATTACAACTAGACTAGAAATGGCCTAAATGCGGCGCAGGAGGACTGTCTAACGATTACACTGAACAAATGCTACAACAAAAAACCAATTTGGAATGCCTAAGACTCTAATACACAAAGATATAGGTGGTTAGGGTTAGGTTAGGTTAGGTTAGGTTAGTTTAGGTTACAAAATCAGCACGAAGAAAGAAGACATGAAAATTTTTACAAATGGAATAAAATTACGTAATTATGAAACTAAAAATAACTGATTACAACTACACTAGAAATGGCCTAAATGCGGCGCAGGATGACTGTCTAACGATTACACTGAACAAATGCTACAACAAAAAACCAATTTGGAATGCTTAAGACTCTAATACACAAAGATATAGGTGGTTAGGGTTAGGTTAGGTTAGTTTAGGTTACAAAATCAGCACGAAAAACGAAGACATGAAAATTTTTACAAATGGAATAAAATTACGTAATTATGAAACTAAAAATAACTGATTACAATTAGACTAGAAATGGCCTAAATGCGGCGCAGGATGACTGTCTAACGATTACACTGAACAAATGCTACAACAAAAAACCAATTTGGAATGCTTAAGACTCTAATACACAAAGATATAGGGGGTTAGGTTATGTTAGGTTAGGTTAGGTTACAAAATCAGCACGAAAAACGAAGACATGAAAATTTTTACAAATGGAATAAAATTACGTAATTATGAAACTAAAAATAACTGATTACAACTAGACTAGAAATGGCCTAAATGCGGCGCAGGATGACTGTCTAACGATTACACTGAACAAATGCTACAACAAAAACCAATTTGGAATGCTTTAGACTCTAATACACAAAGTTATAGGTGGTTAGGGTTAGGTTAGGTTACAAAATCAGCACGAAAAACGAAGACATGAAATTTTTTACAAATGGAATAAAATTACGTAATTATGAAACTAAAAATAACTGATTACAACTAGACTAGAAATGGCCTAAATGCGGCGCAGGATGACTGTCTAACGATTACACTGAACAAATGCTACAACAAAAAACCAATTTGGAATGCTTAAGACTCTAATACACAAAGATATAGGTGGTTAGGGTTAGGTTAGGTTAGGTTAGGTTACAAAATCAGCACGAAAAACGAAGACATGAAAATTTTTACAAATGGAATAAAATTACGAAATTATGAAACTAAAAATAACTGATTACAACGAGACTAGAAATGGCCTTAATGCGGCGCAGGATGACTGTCTAACGATTACACTGAACAAATGCTACAACGAAAAACCAATTTGGAATGCCTAAGACTCTAATACACAAAGTTATAGGTGGTTAGGGTTAGGTTAGGTTACAAAATCAGCACGAAAAACGAAGACATGAAAATTTTTACAAATGGAATAAAATTACGTAATTATGAAACTAAAAATAACTGATTACAACGAGACTAGAAATGGCCTAAATGCGGCGCAGGATGACTGTCTAACGATTACACTGAACAAATGCTGCAACAAAAAACCAATTTGGAATGCCTAAGACTCCTAATACACACAAAGATATAGGTGGTTAGGTTAGGTTAGGTTAGGCTACAAAATCAGAACGAAAAACGAAGAAATGAAAATTTTTACAAATGGAATAAAATCACGTAATTATGAAGCAAAAATAACTGATTACAACTAAGACTAGAAATGGCTAAATGCGGCGCAGGATGACTGTCTAACGATTACACTGAACAAATGCTACAACAAAAACCAATTTGGAATGTAAGACTCTAATACACAAAGTTATAGGTGGTAAGGTTAGGTTAGGTTACAAAATCAGCACGAAAAACGAAGACATGAAAATTTTTACAAATGGAATAAAATTACGTAATTATAAAACAAAAAATAACTGATTACAACTAGACTAGAAATGGCCTAAATGCGGCGCAAGATGACTGTCTAACGATTACACTGAACAAATGCTACAACAAAACCAATTTGGAATGCCTAAGACTCTAATACACAAGATATAGGTGGTTAGGTTAGGTTAGGTAAGGTTAGGTTAGGTTAGGTTAGGTTACAAAATCAGCACGAAAAACGAAGACATGAAAATTTTTACAAATGGAATAAAATTACGTAATTATGAAACTAAAAATAACTGATTACAACTAGACTAGAAATGGCCTAAATGCGGCGCAGGATGACTGTCTAACGATTACACTGAACAAATGCTACAACAAAACCAATTTGAATGCTTAAGACTCTAATACACTAAGTTATAGGTGGTTAGGTTAGGTTAGGTTAGGTTAGGTTAGGTTAGGTTACAAAATCAGCACGAAAAACGAAGACATGAAAATTTTTACAAATGGAATAAAATTACGTAATTATGAAACTAAAAATAACTGATTACAACTAGACTAGAAATGGCTAAATGCGGCGCAGGATGACTGTCTAACGATTACACTGAACAAATGCTACAACAAAACCAATTTGGAATGCTTAAGACTCTAATACACAAAGATATAGGTGGTTAGGTTAGGTTAGGTTAGGTTACAAAATCAGCACGAAAAACGAAGACATGAAAATTTTTACAAATGGAATAAAATTACGTAATTATGAAACTTAAAATAACTGATTACAACTAGACTAGAAATGGCCTAAATGCGGCGCAGGATGACTGTCTAACGATTACACTGAACAAATGCTACAACAAAAAACCAATTTGGAATGCTTAAGACTCTAATACACAAAGATATAGGTGGTTAGGATTAGGTTAGGTTACAAAATCAGCACGAAAAACGAAGACATGAAAATTTTTACAAATGGAATAAAATTACGTAATTATGAAACTAAAAATAACTGATTACAACGAGACTAGAAATGGCCTTAATGCGGCGCAGGATGACTGTCTAACGATTACACTGAACAAATGCTACAACAAAACCAATTTGGAATGCCTAAGACTCTAATACACAAGATATAGGTGGTTAGGTTAGGTTAGGTAAGGTTAGGTTAGGTTACAAAATCAGCACGAAAAACAGAAGACATGAAAATTTTTACAAATGGAATAAAATTGCGTAATTATGAAACTAAAAATAACTGATTACAACTAGACTAGAAATGGCCTAAATGCGGCGCAGGATGACTGTCTAACGATTACACTGAACAAATGCTACAACAAAAACCAATTTGGAATGCTTAAGACTCTAATACACAAAGATATAGGTGGTTAGGGTTAGGTTAGGATAGGTTAGGTAAGGTTAGGTTAGGTTAGGTTTTTTTTTTTTTTTTTTTTTTTTTATTTGGACCCCGTTTTTTGGGAGTCTGGCATGTTGGTTCCCCTGACATGTGAACTCAGGGACTTTATTGCGCTTTATACAATTATTATCTATGTACTTAATTTTTACTTTAAAAAAAAATATACGTTGCTTCATTATTGCGTTTTATATTTTACAAATATCCATTTGACCTTAATATCTACGTACTTATCATTCATATATCAATGTCTTATCTTTCTTATTTCTACAGTTATATTCTAAGCTTATATTTTCTACATTTTTTTTTTTTTTTTTTTTTTTTTTTTTTTTTTTTTATCATAATACTTTATATGTATATTGTATAACTATTTAAAATAAAATATAATAATAATAAAAGACTAAACATACAATACCATATATATATAGTAGTATATGTTTAAATGAATATAGTACTAAAAGCATATATAGTAAATCTGACTCTTTTATTGTACATATTTATTTATTCTTATTTATAACTTTCTTTGCTATATATTTACAGTAACTTATAAACTTATTCCTAGATTCCTTACAACTTATAATTTCGTGTATATTGTTTTTAGTTATTTCTACTTGTAGCTGTATTTCTAAATCATTTCTTTCCCTGCAGTATATTGGACATTCTGTGATAAGGTGGATCACACTTTCCACCTTGTCATCGCCACAGGCGCACGCAGAACTCTCCTTGCATTTGAACCTGTGCAAGTACTCGGAGAACCCCGTGCCCTGTCATTATTTAATACTACCGTTGGGTCCAATTCTATTTTTCGAACTATGGGATATGCGTTGATGGCATCCGGAAAGAATTGTTTGGTCGTAGATGCTGTGTCACCTTCTTTAAATCGCCGATTCCATTCGTCGAGCGACTCCATTCGGATTTGTCGCTTGACGAAAGAAATCGGACAACTTTCATAATCCGGCTTTCTTTTTATTTTCATTGCAGCTTCTTTTGCAAGTTGGTCTGCTCTCTCGTTTCCCTCTATCCCTGCGTGGGCTTTAATCCAGTAGAGTCTTAAAACTTTTCCTTGCTTTTTGATTTGAGTGATGTTTTCTCTAGCTCTCACCGCAAGGGGATGAAGGAGATGTCCTGGACTACTGTCTGGAGAGCAGACCTGGAGTCGCAGTATATACTGCAGCTCCGTGCAGAATTTTGGAGCACGTATTTGGTGGCTTCAAGCAGAGCCAACAGTTCCGCCTGGTAGACGGTGCAGAAGTGTCCCAGCTTTAGCTTTCGGGTACTCGTCTCCACGGAGTCTCTCCATATTGATAGAGCCGCGCCGACGTTATTCTCTATCCTGCTTCCGTCAGTGAATATTTTGACTTCCGTACTTTCAAGCTGGTCCACCTGTGCACCGTCATCCAGACATAAGAACTGCAGACTCCTGATCTGTGGGATGTGGCATCTCCACATAGTCTGCTTTGATCTCCAAATCTCGATCTCCCACTACCCGCTGGGAGTATCCTTTCTTTATTTCGTAAAGGAGGCTGCTTCCCTCACCCTCAGATCCAGAGGAAGCAGCCCAGCGAGCAGTAGGGCCGAATTTAGCGAGACTGTTTTGTAGGCCTTTATAATCTTCTGCACGAAGCCGCGTTGCACCATGTCAAGCTGTTTCTTCACTCCCACTTTCTTGGTTGCCGGAGCCCATGCGCTTGCCGCATATAGCACCACTGGTTCGACAACTGCCATGTAGATTGTCCTAATTATCTCAGGGTTCAGACCCCACTGTATCTTTGCAGCTCTCACCAGCTGACCATAGAGGTTTTGTACCTTGTGGCACACATTCTTGACGTGTGTATTGAATGTTAATCCACAGTCAACTGTGAGGCCGAGTATTTTTATGTCGCGGGACAGCTCAATGCGTTCCCCTCCCATACTGAGAAGTGGTGAATCGTATTTTAACTTGTTTGTGATCAGCATTGCTTGGGTCTTATGTGGTGCAAATTTAAGTTTGTTTTTGATTCCCCACTTCCGAACATGTTCGAGGGCAGCATTGGCCCGCTCCTGCACTTCTAGTGCCGTGTTCCCCGAGAAAATTAGGACCACATCATCTGCAAAAGCTTGGCAGTGGTCTCCCCTGCCACTCAGCTCCCTCAACAATGGATCCAGCAACAAGTTCCAGAATATTGGACCCCCTATGGATCCTTGTACGCACCCTTTTGTTGTCTGCCTGACACATTCCGCCCCAGCATACCTGAGACGCACTGATCTATCCTCAAAATAGCTATCAACAAGGCGTCTCAGATTCGCTGGACACCCAGTTTCCGCCAGTCTGCATCGTATGGCCGGCCACCACGCGCTGTCGAAGGCTCCCTCTATGTCAAGTGACACAAGCACAATCAGCTTTTTGTTCACTAATTGTCTCCTCACAAGCTGTATCATTTCATAGAGGGAGTCCTCGGTGCTACGCTGCGGCATGAAGCCATACTGATTCGGACTGATCCCAGGTACGGTATACCACTTGACCCGCCGGATGATTGCCTTTTCCATGATCTTCCCCAATACAGGCAATAGCCCAATCGGCCTGTATGATTTGGGGTGGGTGTAGTCTTCTTTCCCCTGTTTCCTGAGCACCACTATCACTGCCTCTTTCCAACTAGCCGGGAAGTGTGCAAGGCTGAACACTTGTTGATGAGCGCTAGAAACAGTGCCGGGTCCAGGGTAATGGCCGCCACGCAAATATCTGCTGTGAGGCCGTCCATGCCAGGAGCCTTTTCGGATTAAAGCTGTTCGCGGCCCACATCAGCTCCTCCATTGTAAAGGGTGGGTCACAGAACTCGTCATGAGATCTTTTATTTACAATTCCAGCAACTGCTCTGACCTGCCTGTGCTCCGAGTCATCATCTTCGGCTTTATCCTCCGGGTAAAAGGTCTCTACCAAGATTCTGGCTGATTCCTCACCGCCCAAGGCTCTACCATCCCTGACAAGAGGGATATCTTCTTGTCTAACGGTTGTGCGACCTATCACCCTGTATACCCCATCCCACATTGTTTCTCGGTTCTGTCTACCACAGAACTGTTTCCAGCTAGTAGTCTGAGCCGTCTTCATCTCCAGATGGTATCTTTCTTTTGCATCGATATACTGACCGACGACCAGCTCTCGACGGACCGGCGCAGCGTAGGATATTCGTCGCTTCAACCTGGAGACTTCCCTTTTGAGTTTTGACAGCTCTTTGGTCCACCAAGGCAACCCTATTCGTCTTTTACTCTCTAATTTCGGCATTGTATTTTCACATGTTTTTACGATGGTTTTTGCATAATTATCTATTGCTTTATCTAATTCTTCTTTGTTTTTTATCGTTTCTACTTCTGTTTTAGTAATGTTCCTGTCCTTCCAAGAATGAGCGAGTTTCTCACAAAACTCGCTCCAATTCTTTGTATTGTACTTTCGTGTTGTTCTTTTAACGTCTACGCCTACAGATTTTTCCAAATTTATACTGAATAGGATTGCCTTGTGGTCCGAGCTAGATATCTCTCCAGAGAGCCTCCAGTCCTCCACTCTACCGAGCAGGTCCGACGAACAGGTTGTTATATCGACGCAGCTAGAGAATCTCTTCCCACCTCTAATGGTGTCGAAGGTGGGCTCAGTCCCCTGGTTGAGTATATGGAGCTCCAGTTCATCCAATGTGGCCGCTAACTCCAACCCCCTATTATCCACTTCCCGGCTGCCCCACCACGTATTCCACGCGTTCACGTCTCCACGCAGTATCACGCTTCCAGTCCTCAAACCCTCCACGGCCGCTTTAATAGAGTCCAGGTATGGATCAATTGGCTTATCACCTTCCAGGTACACCGACACCACTCCTATCTCCCAGGCCCCTGTTCTCAATTTGGCAACAACTATGTTCTCAGTTGTGAGGTCGGGGCACTGTGTGACGTCAATGGTGTCGTCGAACAGTACAATGGCAGCCTTGATCACCTTCCCGGTGGTTCGGGTATGACATTGTACTATTCTTGTGCCCTGGTAGTGTCGCATCTCCCCGATCCGCCCGATATAGGGCTCCTGGACTATGGCGAACGTTATTTTCCGCCTAGCTGCCTCGATGATTAATTCGGCCGTGGCGAGTTCACTCCTTTGAAGGTTTGCTTGGACCGCGTGATACCAGTGGTTACTGATGACATTTGGAGTGCTACCTGCCCCTTGGACGCCCTTAGCAATATGCCACCGTCGATCTAGCCAGGGTCTCCCACCTCTTTCTCACCGGACACTCCATGCTAAATGTGTTGTGGTCCTTTTTCTCCATCTTTGCCTTCGTGCAATTCCGACAGCTCGGTACTTCCCCTGAGAGCCAGGCGGTGCACTCCGTTCTGAGTGTGGGCCCCGCAGTGGCTACAGACATCTGCAGTTTCAGTGCATAATTTCTTGCTGTGCCCATACCCCAAACATCTGGAGCATTGAATCAGCGGGGATTGATCGGCCACTCTTATCCGCTGCAGATCCACGTGTACCACCCCTGCCTCCGTTAGGCGGTTCCACAGTCGAGGTGAGACTTTCATCACTATATGTGCTGTGAGTTGGTTCCTAGTCTTTTTCCTGTACTTGACCTCCATTCGTAGGTCTTCCCCGATGACATCCTGAAAAAGATGTTTGTTCTGAGCCTTGATAGCTTTTACTACGTCCTCATCGGTGTTATACTGCATGACGTCCTTCAGTATCACCAATGGATCTTTATTTTGACGTCATCAACATTCAAAGTACCTGCTTTCTTTATTCTGTCTTTCACTCTGTTCACCTCTTCTTGCGTGCTACATCCCACTATCACTTTCCTGTCCTTTGCTTTCCTTATTTTATCTATTCTAAGGCCTACTTCTGTAGCATTTATTGCCTTTCTTATTTTGTCTATCACCTGATCTCCTGTTTCTCTTTCATCCGTAGATGTAATCGCCACGGAGTGCATGGCCATGTTCTCTGCTGGCGATGTCCTCCTTGGTCTGGCCGCAACATTTGCGTAGGATACTTTATCTTCCCTAATTTCTTGTCTCTTTAACTGCTCCTTTAGTTTTTCCATTTCTTTTTTGTTTTCTTCTAGAAGCTTTCCATGTTCCTCTAACTTTCTTAAAAATGTGTTTTCTACTTCTTCTTTTCTTGTCTCGTGACCCAGTTCCGGTTCTATAGCCTCCTTCACCTTATCTACTATCTCTGTCCCGGAACTCCTATCTTTCTCTGCCTCCTTAACCAGCTGATAGAGCCTCTCTATAGCCTGAGTGACTTCCATTTTTATGTCAGTCCTCAGGTTTCTGGAATTGTTCAAGTTCAGCTTGGCTTTGTGGAGGCAGGCCCGGGCCTCTGATACACGGTCCGCATACTTAGCCGCCTGAGTTTCCTCTGTTGCTTCCACTGATGTTCTGTGGGCCTTTGCTTCCTGGGAGGGTGTTGATTTTAGTTTCTGGCGGGCCGCCAATGTGCTAGATTTCCCTGATTGTTTGGATTCTTCCAGAGAAACATCAGTAAGCACGGGCTTTGAACCTTGTCGTCTGGTGTCTGAGGGCAGTACCTGCGTTGACACTTTACTACACTCCACAGATGTGCTGGTGGAGGGAACAGAATCCGCTTCTAGGGTGCTCAACATAGTGCGTGAGTCTTCTGAGACGTTCCCAGATGTTACTTTCGGGTCCTCGGTTACGGCTTTGATTGTCTTTTTCGTAGGTGTGCGTATTCCAATCATTTTTTGGTCAAATAAAATTTTATTGTTTTATTGAATTTTTGTGGCAGGGTAGAAAATCCACCTTAGCAATGAGAACTGGGAGGGTGGGCGGGCGATTTTTTCCTAATTTTGTGCGTTTCTGTTCCAGGTTTCGGCTGATTCGTCGGTTGTGGACAGGGACCTACCGATCGGGAGCAAAAACAACACGAAAACTAACGAAAATAAAAAGTTTATAAATCTAATATAATTACGTAACTAAGAAAACTTAAAAAACTGATAAAAACGAGAAAAATGGCCTGAAAGCGGCGCAAGAGACTTTAAATGGTTAACTACTCAAATACTACTTTAAGACACAAACTTGACATACACTAGGCGTTATACCACGAAGATATTGGCAAATTCCTTTAAAATAGGACTTCACCACTACACCTCGGTTTGCTATAAATTTGTGATTTTTTCCTAATTTTGTGCGTTTCTGTTCCAGGTTTCGGCTGATTCGTCGGTTGTGGACAGGGACCTACCGATCGGGAGCAAAAACAACACGAAAACGAACGAAAATAAAAAGTTTATAAATCTAATATAATTACGTAACTAAGAAAACTTAAAAAACTGATAAAAACGAGAAAAATGGCCTGAAAGCGGCGCAAGAAGACTTTAAAATGATTTAACTACTCAAATACTACTTTAAGACACAAACTTGACATACACTAGGCGTTATACCACGAAGATATTGGCAAATTCCTTTAAAATAGGACTTCACCACTACACCTCGGTTTGCTATAAATTTGTGATTTTTCCTAATTTTGTGCGTTTCTGTTCCAGGTTTCGGCTGATTCGTCGGTTGTGACAGGGACCTACCGATCAGGAGCAAAAACAACACGAAAACGAACGAAAATAAAAACTTTATAAATCTAATATAATTACGTAACTAAGAAAACTTAAAAACTGATAAAACAGAAAAATGGCCTGAAAGCGGCGCAAGAAGACTTTAAAATGATTTAACTTCTCAAATACTACTTTAAGACACAAACTTGACGTACACTAGGCGTTATACCACGAAGATATTGTAAATTCCTTTAAAATAGGACTTCACCACTACACCTCAGTTTGCTATAAATTTGTGATTTTTCCTAATTTTGTGCGTTTCTGTTCAGGTTTCGGCTGATTCGTCAGTTGTGGACAGGGACCTACCGATCGGGAACAAAAACAACACGAAAACGAACGAAAATAAAAAGTTTATAAATCCTAATATAATTACGTAACTAAAACTTAAAAACTGATAAAAACGAGAAAAATGGCCTGAAAGCGGCGCAAGAAGACTTTAAAATGATTTAACTACTCAAATACTACTTTAAGACACAAACTTGACATACACTAGGCGTTATACCACGAAGATATTGGCAAATTCCTTTAAAATAGGACTTCACCACTACACCTCGGTTTGCTATAAATTTGTGATTTTTTCCTAATTTTGTGCGTTTCTGTTCCAGGTTTCGGCTGATTCGTCGGTTGTGGACAGGGACCTACCGATCGGGAGCAAAAACAACACGAAAACGAACGAAAATAAAAAGTTTATAAATCTAATATAATTACGTAACTAAGAAAACTTAAAAAACTGATAAAACAGAAAAATGGCCTGAAAGCGGCGCAGAAGACTTTAAATGGTTAACTACTCAAATGCTACTTTAAGACACAAACTTGACATACACTAGGCGTTATACCACGAAGATATTGTAAATTCCTTTAAAATAGGACTTCACCACTACACCTCAGTTTGCTATAAATTTGTGATTTTTCCTAATTTAGTGCGTTTCTGTTCAGGTTTCGGCTGATTCGTCGGTTGTGGACAGGACCTACCGATCAGGAGCAAAAACAACACGAAAACTAACGAAAATAAAAACTTTATAAATCTAATATAATTGCGTAACTAAGAAAACTTAAAAACTGATAAAACAGAAAAATGGCCTGAAAGCGGCGCAGAAGACTTTAAATGGTTAACTACTCAAATGCTACTTTAAGACACAAACTTGACGTACACTAGGCGTTATACCACGAAGATATTGTAAATTCCTTTAAAATAGACTTCACCACTACACCTCAGTTTGCTATAAATTTGTGATTTTTCCTAATTTTGTGCGTTTCTGTTCAGGTTTCGGCTGATTCGTCGGTTGTGGACAGGACCTACCGATCAGGAGCAAAAACAACACGAAAACTAACGAAAATAAAACTTTATAAATCTAATATAATTGCGTAACTAAGAAAACTTAAAAACTGATAAAACAGAAAAATGGCCTGAAAGCGGCGCAGAAGACTTTAAAATGATTTAACTTCTCAAATGCTACTTTAAGACACAAACTTGACGTACACTAGGCGTTATGCCACGAAGATATTGTAAATTCCTTTAAAATGGGACTTCACCACTACCTCGGTTTGCTATAAATTTGTGATTTTTCCTAATTTTGTGCGTTTCTGTTCAGGTTTCGGCTGATTCGTCAGTTGTGGACAGGGACCTACCGATCAGGAGCAAAAACAACGAAAACTAACGAAAATAAAAAGTTTATAAATCTAATATAATTACGTAACTAAGAAAACTTAAAAACTGATAAAAACGAGAAAAATGGCCTGAAAGCGGCGCAAAGGAAGACTTTAAAATGATTTAACTACTCAAATACTACTTTAAGACACAAACTTGACATACACTAGGCGTTATACCACGAAGATATTGGCAAATTCCTTTAAAATAGGACTTCACCACTACACCTCGGTTTGCTATAAATTTGTGATTTTTTCCTAATTTTGTGCGTTTCTGTTCCAGGTTTCGGCTGATTCGTCAGTTGTGGACAGGGACCTACCGATCAGAACAAAAACAACACGAAAACGAACGAAAATAAAAAGTTTATAAATCTAATATAATTACGTAACTAAGAAAACTTAAAAAACTGATAAAAACGAGAAAAATGGCCTGAAAGCGGCGCAAGAAGACTTTAAAATGATTTAACTACTCAAATACTACTTTAAGACACAAACTTGACATACACTAGGCGTTATACCACGAAGATATTGGCAAATTCCTTTAAAATAGGACTTCACCACTACCTCGGTTTGCTATAAATTTGTGATTTTTCTAATTTTGTGCGTTTCTGTTCCAGGTTTCGGCTGATTCGTCGGTTGTGGACGAGGGACCTACCGATCGGGAGCAAAAACAACTTACGAAAACTAACGAAAATAAAAAGTTTATAAATCTAATATAATTACGTAACTAAGAAAACTTAAAAACTGATAAAACAGAAAAATGGCCTGAAAGCGGCGCAAGAAGACTTTAAAATGATTTAACTACTCAAATGCTACTTTAAGACACAAACTTGACATACACTAGGCGTTATACCACGAAGATATTGGCAAATTCCTTTAAAATGGGACTTCACCACTACACCTCGGTTTGCTATAAATTTGTGATTTTTCCTAATTTTGTGCGTTTCTGTTCCAGGTTTCGGCTGATTCGTCGGTTGTGGACAGGGACCACCACCGATCGGGAGCAAAAACAACACGAAAACGAACGAAAATAAAAAGTTTATAAATCTAATATAATTACGTAACTAAGAAAACTTAAAAACTGATAAAACAGAAAAATGGCCTGAAAGCGGCGCAAGAAGACTTTAAAATGGTTAACTTCTCAAATGCTACTTTAAGACACAAACTTGACATACACTAGGCGTTATACCACGAAGATATTGGCAAATTCCTTTAAAATAGGACTTCACCACTACACCTCAGTTTGCTATAAATTTGTGATTTTTTCCTAATTTTGTGCGTTTCTGTTCCAGGTTTCGGCTGATTCGTCCGGTTGTGGACAGGGACCTACCGATCAGAACAAAAACAACACGAAAACGAACGAAAATAAAAAGTTTATAAATCTAATATAATTACGTAACTAAGAAAACTTAAAAACTGATAAAAACGAGAAAAATGGCCTGAAAGCGGCGCAAGGAAGACTTTAAAATGATTTAACTACTCAAATACTACTTTAAGACACAAACTTGACATACACTAGGCGTTATACCACGAAGATATTGGCAAATTCCTTTAAAATAGGACTTCACCACTACACCTCGGTTTGCTATAAATTTGTGATTTTTCCTAATTTTGTGCGTTTCTGTTCCAGGTTTCCGGCTGATTCGTCGGTTGTGGACAGGGACCTACCGATCGGGAGCAAAAACAACTTACGAAAACGAACGAAAATAAAAAGTTTATAAATCTAATATAATTACGTAACTAAGAAAACTTAAAAAACTGATAAAAACGAGAAAAATGGCCTGAAAGCGGCGCAAGAGACTTTAAAATGATTTAACTACTCAAATGCTACTTTAAGACACAAACTTGACATACACTAGGCGTTATACCACGAGATATTGGCAAATTCCTTTAAAATAGGACTTCACCACTACACCTCAGTTTGCTATAAATTTGTGATTTTTCCTAATTTTGTGCGTTTCTGTTCAGGTTACGGCTGATTCGTCCGGTTGTGGACAGGACCTACCGATCAGGAGCAAAAACAACGAAAACTAACGAAAATAAAAATTTTATAAATCTAATATAATTGCGTAACTAAGAAAACTTAAAAACTGATAAAAACGAGAAAAATGGCCTGAAAGCGGCGCAAGAGACTTTAAAATGATTTAACTACACAAATACTACTTTAAGACACAAACTTGACGTACACTAGGCGTTATACCACGAGATATTGGCAAATTCCTTTAAAATAGGACTTCCACCACTACACCTCAGTTTGCTATAAATTTGTGATTTTTCTAATTTAGTGCGTTTCTGTTCCAGGTTTCGGCTGATTCGTCAGTTGTGGACAGGGACCTACCGATCAGAACAAAAACAACACGAAAACTAACGAAAATAAAAATTTTATAAATCTAATATAATTGCGTAACTAAGAAAACTTAAAAACTGATAAAAACGAGAAAAATGGCCTGAAAGCGGCGCAAGAGACTTTAAAATGGTTAACTACTCAAATACTACTTTAAGACACAAACTTGACATACACTAGGCGTTATACCACGAAGATATTGGCAAATTCCTTTAAAATAGACTTCACCACTACACCTCAGTTTGCTATAAATTTGTGATTTTTCTAATTTAGTGCGTTTCTGTTCAGGTTTCGGCTGATTCGTCAGTTGTGGACAGGGACCTACCGATCAGAACAAAAACAACACGAAAACTAACGAAAATAAAAATTTTATAAATCTAATATAATTGCGTAACTAAGAAAACTTAAAAACTGATAAAAACGAGAAAAATGGCCTGAAAGCGGCGCAAGAGACTTTAAAATGATTTAACTACTCAAATGCTACTTTAAGACACAAACTTGACATACACTAGGCGTTATACCACGAAGATATTGGCAAATTCCTTTAAAATAGGACTTCACCACTACACCTCGGTTTGCTATAAATTTGTGATTTTTCCTAATTTTGTGCGTTTCTGTTCAGGTTTCGGCTGATTCGTCAGTTGTGGACAGGGACCTACCGATCAGGAGCAAAAACAACACGAAAACGAACGAAAATAAAAAGTTTATAAATCTAATATAATTACGTAACTAAGAAAACTTAAAAACTGATAAAACGAAAAATGGCCTGAAAGCGGCGCAAGAAGACTTTAAAATGATTTAACTTCTCAAATACTACTTTAAGACACAAACTTGACGTACACTAGGCGTTATACCACGAAGATATTGGCAAATTCCTTTAAAATAGGACTTCACCACTACACCTCAGTTTGCTATAAATTTGTGATTTTTCCTAATTTTGTGCGTTTCTGTTCCAGGTTTCGGCTGATTCGTCGGTTGTGGACAGGGACCTACCGATCGGGAGCAAAAACAACACGAAAACGAACGAAAATAAAAAGTTTATAAATCTAATATAATTACGTAACTAAGAAAACTTAAAAAACTGATAAAAACGAGAAAAATGGCCTGAAAGCGGCGCAAGAAGACTTTAAAATGATTTAACTACTCAAATACTACTTTAAGACACAAACTTGACATACACTAGGCGTTATACCACGAAGATATTGGCAAATTCCTTTAAAATAGGACTTCACCACTACACCTCGGTTTGCTATAAATTTGTGATTTTTTCCTAATTTTGTGCGTTTCTGTTCCAGGTTTCGGCTGATTCGTCGGTTGTGGACAGGGACCTACCGATCGGGAGCAAAAACAACACGAAAACGAACGAAAATAAAAAGTTTATAAATCTAATATAATTACGTAACTAAGAAAACTTAAAAAACTGATAAAAACGAGAAAAATGGCCTGAAAGCGGCGCAAGAAGACTTTAAAATGATTTAACTACTCAAATGCTACTTTAAGACACAAACTTGACATACACTAGGCGTTATACCACGAAGATATTGGCAAATTCCTTTAAAATAGGACTTCACCACTACACCTCGGTTTGCTATAAATTTGTGATTTTTTCCTAATTTAGTGCGTTTCTGTTCAGGTTTCGGCTGATTCGTCAGTTGTGGACAGGGACCACCACCGATCGGGAGCAAAAACAACACGAAAACGAACGAAAATAAAAATTTTATAAATCTAATATAATTACGTAACTAGAAAACTTAAAAACTGATAAAACGAGAAAAATGGCCTGAAAGCGGCGCAGAAGACTTTAAATGGTTAACTACTCAAATGCTACTTTAAGACACAAACTTGACATACTAGGCGTTATACCACGAAGATATTGGCAAATTCCTTTAAAATGATTTAACTACTCAAATACTACTTTAAGACACAAACTTGACATACACTAGGCGTTATACCACGAAGATATTGGCAAATTCCTTTAAAATAGGACTTCACCACTACACCTCGGTTTGCTATAAATTTGTGATTTTTCCTAATTTTGTGCGTTTCTGTTCAGGTTTCGGCTGATTCGTCGGTTGTGGACGGGGACCTACCGATCGGGAGCAAAAACAACACGAAAACTAACGAAAATAAAAAGTTTATAAATCTAATATAATTACGTAACTAGAAAACTTAAAAACTGATAAAACGAGAAAAATGGCCTGAAAGCGGCGCAAAGGAAGACTTTAAATGGTTAACTACTCAAATACTACTTTAAGACACAAACTTGACGTACACTAGGCGTTATACCACGAAGATATTGGCAAATTCCTTTAAAATAGACTTCACCACTACCTCGGTTTGCTATAAATTTGTGATTTTTCCTAATTTTGTGCGTTTCTGTTCCAGGTTTCAGCTGATTCGTCGGTTGTGGACGAGGACCTACCGATCAGAACAAAAACAACACGAAAACGAACGAAAATAAAAAGTTTATAAATCTAATATAATTACGTAACTAGAAAACTTAAAAACTGATAAAACAGAAAAATGGCCTGAAAGCGGCGCAAGAAGACTTTAAATGGTTAACTTCTCAAATACTACTTTAAGACACAAACTTGACATACACTAGGCGTTATACCACGAGATATTGGCAAATTCCTTTAAAATGGGACTTCACCACTACCTCGGTTTGCTATAAATTTGTGATTTTTCTAATTTAGTGCGTTTCTGTTCAGGTTTCGGCTGATTCGTCCGGTTGTGGACAGGGACCTACCGATCAGGAGCAAAAACAACACGAAAACGAACGAAAATAAAAACTTTATAAATCTAATATAATTACGTAACTAAGAAAACTTAAAAACTGATAAAACGAGAAAAATGGCCTGAAAGCGGCGCAGAAGACTTTAAAATGGTTAACTACTCAAATGCTACTTTAAGACACAAACTTGACATACACTAGGCGTTATACCACGAGATATTGGCAAATTCCTTTAAAATAGGACTTCACCACTACCTCGGTTTGCTATAAATTTGTGATTTTTCCTAATTTTGTGCGTTTCTGTTCCAGGTTTCGGCTGATTCGTCGGTTGTGGACAGGGACCTACCGATCGGGAGCAAAAACAACACGAAAACGAACGAAAATAAAAAGTTTATAAATCTAATATAATTACGTAACTAAGAAAACTTAAAAACTGATAAAACGAGAAAAATGGCCTGAAAGCGGCGCAGAAGACTTTAAAATGATTTAACTACACAAATACTACTTTAAGACACAAACTTGACGTACACTAGGCGTTATACCACGAAGATATTGTAAATTCCTTTAAAATGGGACTTCACCACTACACCTCAGTTTGCTATAAATTTGTGATTTTTCCTAATTTTGTGCGTTTCTGTTCCAGGTTTCGGCTGATTCGTCGGTTGTGGACAGGGACCTACCGATCGGGAGCAAAAACAACACGAAAACGAACGAAAATAAAAAGTTTATAAATCTAATATAATTACGTAACTAAGAAAACTTAAAAAACTGATAAAAACGAGAAAAATGGCCTGAAAGCGGCGCAAGAAGACTTTAAAATGATTTAACTACTCAAATACTACTTTAAGACACAAACTTGACATACACTAGGCGTTATACCACGAAGATATTGGCAAATTCCTTTAAAATAGGACTTCACCACTACACCTCGGTTTGCTATAAATTTGTGATTTTTTCCTAATTTTGTGCGTTTCTGTTCCAGGTTTCGGCTGATTCGTCGGTTGTGGACAGGGACCTACCGATCAGAACAAAAACAACACGAAAACTAACGAAAATAAAAATTTTATAAATCTAATATAATTACGTAACTAAGAAAACTTAAAAACTGATAAAACGAGAAAAATGGCCTGAAAGCGGCGCAAGAGACTTTAAAATGATTTAACTACACAAATACTACTTTAAGACACAAACTTGACATACACTAGGCGTTATACCACGAAGATATTGGCAAATTCCTTTAAAATGGGACTTCACCACTACCTCGGTTTGCTATAAATTTGTGATTTTTCCTAATTTAGTGCGTTTCTGTTCCAGGTTTCAGCTGATTCGTCGGTTGTGGACAGGACCTACCGATCAGGAGCAAAAACAACACGAAAACTAACGAAAATAAAAATTTTATAAATCTAATATAATTGCGTAACTAAGAAAACTTAAAAACTGATAAAACGAGAAAAATAGCCTGAAAGCGGCGCAAGAGACTTTAAAATGATTTAACTTCTCAAATACTACTTTAAGACACAAACTTGACATACACTGGGCGTTATACCACGAAGATATTGGCAAATTCCTTTAAAATAGGACTTCACCACTACACCTCAGTTTGCTATAAATTTGTGATTTTTTCCTAATTTTGTGCGTTTCTGTTCCAGGTTTCGGCTGATTCGTCGGTTGTGGACAGGGACCACCACCGATCGGGAGCAAAAACAACACGAAAACTAACGAAAATAAAAATTTTATAAATCTAATATAATTACGTAACTAAGAAAACTTAAAAACTGATAAAAACGAGAAAAATGGCCTGAAAGCGGCGCAAGAGACTTTAAATGGTTAACTTCTCAAATACTACTTTAAGACACAAACTTGACATACACTAGGCGTTATACCACGAAGATATTGGCAAATTCCTTTAAAATAGGACTTCACCACTACACCTCGGTTTGCTATAAATTTGTGATTTTTCCTAATTTAGTGCGTTTCTGTTCAGGTTTCGGCTGATTCGTCGGTTGTGGACGAGGGACCTACCGATCAGGAGCAAAAACAACTTACGAAAACTAACGAAAATAAAAATTTTATAAATCTAATATAATTACGTAACTAAGAAAACTTAAAAACTGATAAAAACGAGAAAAATGGCCTGAAAGCGGCGCAAGGAAGACTTTAAAATGATTTAACTACTCAAATACTACTTCAAGACACAAACTTGACGTACACTAGGCGTTATACCACGAGATATTGGCAAATTCCTTTAAAATGGGACTTCACCACTACACCTCAGTTTGCTATAAATTTGTGATTTTTCCTAATTTAGTGCGTTTCTGTTCAGGTTTCGGCTGATTCGTCCGGTTGTGGACAGGACCTACCGATCAGGAGCAAAAACAACACGAAAACTAACGAAAATAAAAAGTTTATAAATCTAATATAATTGCGTAACTAAGAAAACTTAAAAACTGATAAAAACGAGAAAAATAGCCTGAAAGCGGCGCAAGAAGACTTTAAAATGATTTAACTACTCAAATGCTACTTTAAGACACAAACTTGACGTACACTAGGCGTTATACCACGAAGATATTGTAAATTCCTTTAAAATAGGACTTCACCACTACACCTCAGTTTGCTATAAATTTGTGATTTTTCCTAATTTAGTGCGTTTCTGTTCCAGGTTTCAGCTGATTCGTCGGTTGTGGACAGGACCTACCGATCAGAACAAAAACAACACGAAAACTAACGAAAATAAAAATTTTATAAATCTAATATAATTACGTAACTAAGAAAACTTAAAAACTGATAAAACGAAAAATGGCCTGAAAGCGGCGCAAGAAGACTTTAAAATGATTTAACTTCTCAAATACTACTTCAAGACACAAACTTGACGTACACTAGGCGTTATACCACGAGATATTGGCAAATTCCTTTAAAATGGGACTTCACCACTACCTCGGTTTGCTATAAATTTGTGATTTTTCTAATTTAGTGCGTTTCTGTTCCAGGTTTCAGCTGATTCGTCGGTTGTGGACAGGGACCTACCGATCAGGAGCAAAAACAACACGAAAACTAACGAAAATAAAAATTTTATAAATCTAATATAATTGCGTAACTAAGAAAACTTAAAAACTGATAAAAACGAGAAAAATGGCCTGAAAGCGGCGCAAGAAGACTTTAAATGATTTAACTTCTCAAATACTACTTCAAGACACAAACTTGACATACACTAGGCGTTATACCACGAAGATATTGTAAATTCCTTTAAAATGGGACTTCACCACTACCTCGGTTTGCTATAAATTTGTGATTTTTCCTAATTTAGTGCGTTTCTGTTCCAGGTTTCGGCTGATTCGTCGGTTGTGGACAGGGACCTACCGATCAGGAGCAAAAACAACACGAAAACTAACGAAAATAAAAATTTTATAAATCTAATATAATTGCGTAACTAAGAAAACTTAAAAACTGATAAAAACGAGAAAAATGGCCTGAAAGCGGCGCAAGAAGACTTTAAATGATTTAACTACTCAAATACTACTTTAAGACACAAACTTGACGTACACTAGGCGTTATACCACGAAGATATTGTAAATTCCTTTAAAATAGGACTTCACCACTACACCTCGGTTTGCTATAAATTTGTGATTTTTCTAATTTAGTGCGTTTCTGTTCCAGGTTTCGGCTGATTCGTCAGTTGTGGACAGGGACCTACCGATCGGGAGCAAAAACAACACGAAAACTAACGAAAATAAAAATTTTATAAATCTAATATAATTACGTAACTAAGAAAACTTAAAAAACTGATAAAAACGAGAAAAATGGCCTGAAAGCGGCGCAAGAAGACTTTAAATGATTTAACTTCTCAAATACTACTTTAAGACACAAACTTGACATACACTAGGCGTTATACCACGAAGATATTGGCAAATTCCTTTAAAATAGGACTTCACCACTACACCTCGGTTTGCTATAAATTTGTGATTTTTTCCTAATTTAGTGCGTTTCTGTTCCAGGTTTCGGCTGATTCGTCAGTTGTGGACAGGGACCTACCGATCAGGAGCAAAAACAACACGAAAACTAACGAAAATAAAAATTTTATAAATCTAATATAATTGCGTAACTAAGAAAACTTAAAAACTGATAAAACAGAAAAATGGCCTGAAAGCGGCGCAGAAGACTTTAAATGGTTAACTACTCAAATACTACTTTAAGACACAAACTTGACGTACACTAGGCGTTATACCACGAAGATATTGTAAATTCCTTTAAAATGATTTAACTTCTCAAATACTACTTTAAGACACAAACTTGACATACACTAGGCGTTATACCACGAAGATATTGGCAATTCCTTTAAAATAGGACTTCACCACTACACCTCGGTTTGCTATAAATTTGTGATTTTTCCTAATTTAGTGCGTTTCTGTTCCAGGTTTCGGCTGATTCGTCAGTTGTGGACAGGGACCACCACCGATCGGGAGCAAAAACAACACGAAAACTAACGAAAATAAAAATTTTATAAATCTAATATAATTACGTAACTAAGAAAACTTAAAAACTGATAAAACAGAAAAATGGCCTGAAAGCGGCGCAAGAAGACTTTAAATGATTTAACTTCTCAAATACTACTTTAAGACACAAACTTGACATACACTAGGCGTTATACCACGAAGATATTGGCAATTCCTTTAAAATAGGACTTCACCACTACCTCGGTTTGCTATAAATTTGTGATTTTTCCTAATTTTGTGCGTTTCTGTTCAGGTTTCGGCTGATTCGTCAGTTGTGGACAGGGACCTACCGATCAGGAGCAAAAACAACACGAAAACTAACGAAAATAAAAAGTTTATAAATCTAATATAATTACGTAACTAAGAAAACTTAAAAACTGATAAAACAGAAAAATGGCCTGAAAGCGGCGCAGAAGACTTTAAATGGTTAACTTCTCAAATACTACTTTAAGACACAAACTTGACATACACTAGGCGTTATACCACGAAGATATTGGCAAATTCCTTTAAAATAGGACTTCCACCACTACACCTCAGTTTGCTATAAATTTGTGATTTTTCTAATTTAGTGCGTTTCTGTTCCAGGTTTCAGCTGATTCGTCGGTTGTGACAGGGACCTACCGATCAGGAGCAAAAACAACACGAAAACTAACGAAAATAAAAATTTTATAAATCTAATATAATTGCGTAACTAAGAAAACTTAAAAACTGATAAAACAGAAAAATGGCCTGAAGCGGCGCAAGAGACTTTAAATGGTTAACTACTCAAATACTACTTTAAGACACAAACTTGACGTACACTAGGCGTTATACCACGAAGATATTGGCAAATTCCTTTAAAATAGGACTTCACCACTACACCTCGGTTTGCTATAAATTTGTGATTTTTCCTAATTTAGTGCGTTTCTGTTCCAGGTTTCGGCTGATTCGTCAGTTTGTGGACAGGGACCACCGATCGGGAGCAAAAACAACACGAAAACGAACGAAAATAAAAACTTTATAAATCTAATATAATTACGTAACTAAGAAAACTTAAAAACTGATAAAACGAGAAAAATGGCCTGAAAGCGGCGCAAGAAGACTTTAAATGGTTAACTACTCAAATACTACTTTAAGACACAAACTTGACATACACTAGGCGTTATACCACGAAGATATTGTAAATTCCTTTAAATGATTTAACTTCTCAAATACTACTTTAAGACACAAACTTGACGTACACTAGGCGTTATACCACGAAGATATTGGCAAATTCCTTTAAAATAGGACTTCACCACTACCTCGGTTTGCTATAAATTTGTGATTTTTCCTAATTTAGTGCGTTTCTGTTCCAGGTTTCGGCTGATTCGTCGGTTGTGGACAGGGACCACCACCGATCAGGAGCAAAAACAACACGAAAACTAACGAAAATAAAAATTTTATAAATCTAATATAATTACGTAACTAAGAAAACTTAAAAACTGATAAAACGAGAAAAATGGCCTGAAAGCGGCGCAAGAGACTTTAAATGATTTAACTTCTCAAATACTACTTTAAGACACAAACTTGACATACACTAGGCGTTATACCACGAAGATATTGTAAATTCCTTTAAAATAGGACTTCACCACTACCTCGGTTTGCTATAAATTTGTGATTTTTTCCTAATTTAGTGCGTTTCTGTTCCAGGTTTCGGCTGATTCGTCCGGTTGTGGACAGGGACCTACCGATCAGAACAAAAACAACACGAAAACGAACGAAAATAAAAAGTTTATAAATCTAATATAATTACGTAACTAAGAAAACTTAAAAACTGATAAAAACGAAAAATGGCCTGAAAGCGGCGCAAGAAGACTTTAAATGATTTAACTACTCAAATGCTACTTTAAGACACAAACTTGACATACACTAGGCGTTATACCACGAGATATTGGCAAATTCCTTTAAATGATTTAACTACTCAAATACTACTTTAAGACACAAACTTGACATACACTAGGCGTTATACCACGAAGATATTGGCAAATTCCTTTAAAATAGGACTTCACCACTACACCTCGGTTTGCTATAAATTTGTGATTTTTCCTAATTTAGTGCGTTTCTGTTCCAGGTTTCGGCTGATTCGTCGGTTGTGGACAGGGACCTACCGATCAGGAGCAAAAACAACACGAAAACTAACGAAAATAAAAATTTTATAAATCTAATATAATTACGTAACTAAGAAAACTTAAAAACTGATAAAAACGAAAAATGGCCTGAAAGCGGCGCAAAGGAAGACTTTAAATGGTTAACTACTCAAATACTACTTTAAGACACAAACTTGACATACACTGGGCGTTATACCACGAAGATATTGGCAAATTCCTTTAAAATAGGACTTCCACCACTACACCTCGGTTTGCTATAAATTTGTGATTTTTCCTAATTTAGTGCGTTTCTGTTCAGGTTTCAGCTGATTCGTCGGTTGTGGACAGGGACCTACCGATCAGAACAAAAACAACACGAAAACTAACGAAAATAAAAATTTTATAAATCTAATATAATTACGTAACTAAGAAAACTTAAAAACTGATAAAAACGAGAAAAATGGCCTGAAAGCGGCGCAGAAGACTTTAAATGATTTAACTTCTCAAATACTACTTTAAGACACAAACTTGACATACACTAGGCGTTATACCACGAAGATATTGGCAAATTCCTTTAAAATGGGACTTCACCACTACACCTCGGTTTGCTATAAATTTGTGATTTTTCCTAATTTGGTGCGTTTCTGTTCCAGGTTTCGGCTGATTCGTCAGTTGTGGACAGGGACCACCACCGATCGGGAGCAAAAACAACACGAAAACGAACGAAAATAAAAAGTTTATAAATCTAATATAATTACGTAACTAGGAAAACTTAAAAAACTGATAAAAACGAGAAAAATGGCCTGAAAGCGGCGCAAGAAGACTTTAAATGATTTAACTACTCAAATGCTACTTTAAGACACAAACTTGACGTACACTAGGCGTTATACCACGAGATATTGGCAAATTCCTTTAAAATAGGACTTCACCACTACCTCGGTTTGCTATAAATTTGTGATTTTTCTAATTTAGTGCGTTTCTGTTCAGGTTTCAGCTGATTCGTCGGTTGTGGACAGGACCTACCGATCGGGAGCAAAAACAACACGAAAATAACGAAAATAAAAATTTTATAAATCTAATATAATTACGTAACTAAGAAAACTTAAAAACTGATAAAAACGAGAAAAATAGCCTGAAAGCGGCGCAAGAAGACTTTAAATGATTTAACTTCTCAAATACTACTTTAAGACACAAACTTGACGTACACTAGGCGTTATACCACGAAGATATTGTAAATTCCTTTAAAATAGACTTCACCACTACCTCGGTTTGCTATAAATTTGTGATTTTTCTAATTTAGTGCGTTTCTGTTCCAGGTTTCGGCTGATTCGTCGGTTGTGGACAGGACCTACCGATCAGGAGCAAAAACAACACGAAAACTAACGAAAATAAAACTTTATAAATCTAATATAATTACGTAACTAAAACTTAAAAACTGATAAAACAGAAAAATGGCCTGAAAGCGGCGCAGAAGACTTTAAATGATTTAACTTCTCAAATACTACTTTAAGACACAAACTTGACATACACTGGGCGTTATACCACGAGATATTGGCAAATTCCTTTAAAATAGGACTTCACCACTACCTCGGTTTGCTATAAATTTGTGATTTTTCCTAATTTTGTGCGTTTCTGTTCAGGTTTCAGCTGATTCGTCGGTTGTGGACGGGGACCTACCGATCGGGAACAAAAACAACACGAAAACGAACGAAAATAAAAAGTTTATAAATCTAATATAATTACGTAACTAAGAAAACTTAAAAACTGATAAAACGAGAAAAATGGCCTGAAAGCGGCGCAAGAAGACTTTAAATGATTTAACTACTCAAATACTACTTTAAGACACAAACTTGACGTACACTAGGCGTTATACCACGAAGATATTGGCAAATTCCTTTAAAATAGGACTTCACCACTACACCTCGGTTTGCTATAAATTTGTGATTTTTCCTAATTTTGTGCGTTTCTGTTCCAGGTTTCGGCTGATTCGTCGGTTGTGGACAGGGACCTACCGATCGGGAGCAAAAACAACACGAAAACGAACGAAAATAAAAAGTTTATAAATCTAATATATAATTACGTAACTAAGAAAACTTAAAAACTGATAAAAACGAGAAAAATGGCCTGAAAGCGGCGCAAGAGACTTTAAATGATTTAACTACTCAAATACTACTTTAAGACACAAACTTGACGTACACTAGGCGTTATACCACGAAGATATTGTAAATTCCTTTAAAATAGGACTTCACCACTACACCTCGGTTTGCTATAAATTTGTGATTTTTCCTAATTTAGTGCGTTTCTGTTCCAGGTTTCAGCTGATTCGTCGGTTGTGGACAGGGACCTACCGATCGGGAGCAAAAACAACACGAAAACTAACGAAAATAAAAATTTTATAAATCTAATATAATTACGTAACTAAGAAAACTTAAAAACTGATAAAACGAGAAAAATGGCCTGAAAGCGGCGCAAGAGACTTTAAATGATTTAACTTCTCAAATACTACTTTAAGACACAAACTTGACGTACACTAGGCGTTATACCACGAAGATATTGGCAAATTCCTTTAAAATAGGACTTCACCACTACACCTCGGTTTGCTATAAATTTGTGATTTTTCTAATTTAGTGCGTTTCTGTTCCAGGTTTCGGCTGATTCGTCGGTTGTGGACGGGGACCTACCGATCGGGAACAAAAACAACACGAAAACTAACGAAAATAAAAATTTTATAAATCTAATATAATTACGTAACTAAGAAAACTTAAAAACTGATAAAAACGAGAAAAATGGCCTGAAAGCGGCGCAAGAAGACTTTAAAATGATTTAACTACTCAAATACTACTTTAAGACACAAACTTGACATACACTGGGCGTTATACCACGAAGATATTAGCAAATTCCTTTAAAATAGGACTTCACCACTACACCTCGGTTTGCTATAAATTTGTGATTTTTCCTAATTTAGTGCGTTTCTGTTCCAGGTTTCGGCTGATTCGTCGGTTGTGGACGGGGACCTACCGATCGGGAGCAAAAACAACACGAAAACTAACGAAAATAAAAATTTTATAAATCTAATATAATTACGTAACTAGAAAACTTAAAAACTGATAAAAACGAGAAAAATGGCCTGAAAGCGGCGCAAGAAGACTTTAAAATGATTTAACTACTCAAATGCTACTTTAAGACACAAACTTGACATACACTAGGCGTTATACCACGAAGATATTGTAAATTCCTTTAAAATAGGACTTCACCACTACACCTCGGTTTGCTATAAATTTGTGATTTTTCCTAATTTAGTGCGTTTCTGTTCCAGGTTTCGGCTGATTCGTCCGGTTGTGGACAGGGACCTACCGATCGGGAGCAAAAACAACACGAAAACTAACGAAAATAAAAATTTTATAAATCTAATATAATTACGTAACTAAGAAAACTTAAAAACTGATAAAAACGAGAAAAATGGCCTGAAAGCGGCGCAGAAGACTTTAAATGGTTAACTTCTCAAATACTACTTTAAGACACAAACTTGACATACACTAGGCGTTATACCACGAAGATATTGGCAAATTCCTTTAAAATAGGACTTCACCACTACCTCGGTTTGCTATAAATTTGTGATTTTTCCTAATTTTGTGCGTTTCTGTTCCAGGTTTCGGCTGATTCGTCGGTTGTGGACGGGGACCTACCGATCAGGAGCAAAAACAACACGAAAACTAACGAAAATAAAAATTTTATAAATCTAATATAATTACGTAACTAAGAAAACTTAAAAACTGATAAAACGAGAAAAATGGCCTGAAAGCGGCGCAAGAAGACTTTAAATGGTTAACTACTCAAATACTACTTTAAGACACAAACTTGACATACACTAGGCGTTATACCACGAAGATATTGGCAAATTCCTTTAAAATAGGACTTCACCACTACACCTCAGTTTGCTATAAATTTGTGATTTTTCTAATTTAGTGCGTTTCTGTTCCAGGTTTCGGCTGATTCGTCGGTTGTGGACGGGGACCTACCGATCGGGAGCAAAAACAACACGAAAACTAACGAAAATAAAAATTTTATAAATCTAATATAATTACGTAACTAAGAAAACTTAAAAACTGATAAAACGAGAAAAATGGCCTGAAAGCGGCGCAAGAAGACTTTAAAATGATTTAACTTCTCAAATACTACTTTAAGACACAAACTTGACATACACTAGGCGTTATACCACGAAGATATTGGCAAATTCCTTTAAAATAGGACTTCACCACTACACCTCGGTTTGCTATAAATTTGTGATTTTTCCTAATTTAGTGCGTTTCTGTTCAGGTTTCGGCTGATTCGTCGGTTGTGGACAGGGACCACCACCGATCGGGAGCAAAAACAACTTACGAAAACTAACGAAAATAAAAATTTTATAAATCTAATATAATTGCGTAACTAAGAAAACTTAAAAACTGATAAAACGAGAAAAATAGCCTGAAAGCGGCGCAAGAGACTTTAAAATGATTTAACTACTCAAATACTACTTTAAGACACAAACTTGACATACACTAGGCGTTATGCCACGAAGATATTGGCAAATTCCTTTAAAATAGGACTTCACCACTACCTCGGTTTGCTATAAATTTGTGATTTTTCCTAATTTAGTGCGTTTCTGTTCCAGGTTTCGGCTGATTCGTCCGGTTGTGGACAGGGACCTACCGATCGGGAGCAAAAACAACACGAAAACTAACGAAAATAAAAGTTTATAAATCTAATATAATTGCGTAACTAAGAAAACTTAAAAACTGATAAAACGAGAAAAATAGCCTGAAAGCGGCGCAAGAAGACTTTAAAATGATTTAACTTCTCAAATGCTACTTTAAGACACAAACTTGACGTACACTAGGCGTTATACCACGAAGATATTGTAAATTCCTTTAAAATAGGACTTCACCACTACCTCGGTTTGCTATAAATTTGTGATTTTTCCTAATTTTGTGCGTTTCTGTTCAGGTTTCGGCTGATTCGTCGGTTGTGGACAGGGACCTACCGATCAGAACAAAAACAACACGAAAACGAACGAAAATAAAAATTTTATAAATCTAATATAATTACGTAACTAAGAAAACTTAAAAACTGATAAAACAGAAAAATGGCCTGAAAGCGGCGCAAGAAGACTTTAAATGGTTAACTACACAAATACTACTTTAAGACACAAACTTGACGTACACTAGGCGTTATACCACGAAGATATTGTAAATTCCTTTAAAATAGGACTTCACCACTACCTCGGTTTGCTATAAATTTGTGATTTTTCCTAATTTAGTGCGTTTCTGTTCCAGGTTTCGGCTGATTCGTCGGTTGTGGACAGGGACCACCACCGATCAGGAGCAAAAACAACACGAAAACTAACGAAAATAAAAATTTTATAAATCTAATATAATTACGTAACTAAGAAAACTTAAAAACTGATAAAACGAGAAAAATGGCCTGAAAGCGGCGCAAGAAGACTTTAAAATGATTTAACTACTCAAATACTACTTTAAGACACAAACTTGACGTACACTAGGCGTTATACCACGAAGATATTGTAAATTCCTTTAAAATAGGACTTCACCACTACACCTCAGTTTGCTATAAATTTGTGATTTTTCCTAATTTAGTGCGTTTCTGTTCCAGGTTTCGGCTGATTCGTCAGTTGTGGACAGGGACCTACCGATCAGAACAAAAACAACACGAAAACTAACGAAAATAAAAATTTTATAAATCTAATATAATTGCGTAACTAAGAAAACTTAAAAACTGATAAAACGAAAAATGGCCTGAAAGCGGCGCAAGAGACTTTAAAATGATTTAACTACACAAATACTACTTTAAGACACAAACTTGACATACACTGGGCGTTATACCACGAAGATATTGGCAAATTCCTTTAAAATAGGACTTCACCACTACACCTCAGTTTGCTATAAATTTGTGATTTTTCCTAATTTAGTGCGTTTCTGTTCAGGTTTCGGCTGATTCGTCAGTTGTGGACAGGGACCTACCGATCAGGAGCAAAAACAACACGAAAACTAACGAAAATAAAACTTTATAAATCTAATATAATTGCGTAACTAAGAAAACTTAAAAACTGATAAAACGAGAAAAATGGCCTGAAAGCGGCGCAAGAGACTTTAAAATGGTTAACTACACAAATACTACTTTAAGACACAAACTTGACATACACTAGGCGTTATACCACGAAGATATTGGCAAATTCCTTTAAAATGGGACTTCACCACTACACCTCGGTTTGCTATAAATTTGTGATTTTTCCTAATTTAGTGCGTTTCTGTTCAGGTTTCGGCTGATTCGTCAGTTGTGGACAGGGACCTACCGATCAGGAGCAAAAACAACTTACGAAAACTAACGAAAATAAAAATTTTATAAATCTAATATAATTACGTAACTAAGAAAACTTAAAAACTGATAAAACGAAAAATGGCCTGAAAGCGGCGCAAAGGAAGACTTTAAAATGGTTAACTACACAAATACTACTTTAAGACACAAACTTGACATACACTAGGCGTTATACCACGAGATATTGGCAAATTCCTTTAAAATGATTTAACTTCTCAAATACTACTTTAAGACACAAACTTGACATACACTGGGCGTTATACCACGAAGATATTGTAAATTCCTTTAAAATAGGACTTCCACCACTACACCTCGGTTTGCTATAAATTTGTGATTTTTCCTAATTTAGTGCGTTTCTGTTCCAGGTTTCGGCTGATTCGTCCGGTTGTGGACAGGGACCTACCGATCAGGAGCAAAAACAACACGAAAACTAACGAAAATAAAAATTTTATAAATCTAATATAATTACGTAACTAAGAAAACTTAAAAACTGATAAAACGAGAAAAATGGCCTGAAAGCGGCGCAGAAGACTTTAAAATGGTTAACTACTCAAATGCTACTTTAAGACACAAACTTGACGTACACTAGGCGTTATACCACGAAGATATTGTAAATTCCTTTAAAATGATTTAACTACTCAAATGCTACTTTAAGACACAAACTTGACGTACACTAGGCGTTATACCACGAAGATATTGGCAAATTCCTTTAAAATAGGACTTCACCACTACACCTCAGTTTGCTATAAATTTGTGATTTTTCTAATTTTGTGCGTTTCTGTTCCAGGTTTCAGCTGATTCGTCGGTTGTGGACAGGACCTACCGATCAGGAGCAAAAACAACACGAAAACGAACGAAAATAAAAAGTTTATAAATCTAATATAATTACGTAACTAAGAAAACTTAAAAACTGATAAAACGAGAAAAATAGCCTGAAAGCGGCGCAAGAGACTTTAAATGGTTAACTACTCAAATGCTACTTTAAGACACAAACTTGACATACACTGGGCGTTATACCACGAGATATTGGCAAATTCCTTTAAAATAGGACTTCACCACTACACCTCAGTTTGCTATAAATTTGTGATTTTTTCCTAATTTAGTGCGTTTCTGTTCCAGGTTTCAGCTGATTCGTCGGTTGTGGACAGGACCTACCGATCGGGAGCAAAAACAACACGAAAACGAACGAAAATAAAAAGTTTATAAATCTAATATAATTACGTAACTAAGAAAACTTAAAAACTGATAAAACAGAAAAATGGCCTGAAAGCGGCGCAGAAGACTTTAAAATGATTTAACTTCTCAAATGCTACTTTAAGACACAAACTTGACGTACACTAGGCGTTATACCACGAAGATATTGTAAATTCCTTTAAAATAGGACTTCACCACTACCTCGGTTTGCTATAAATTTGTGATTTTTCTAATTTTGTGCGTTTCTGTTCCAGGTTTCAGCTGATTCGTCGGTTGGACAGGGACCTACCGATCAGAACAAAAACAACACGAAAACTAACGAAAATAAAAATTTTATAAATCTAATATAATTACGTAACTAAGAAAACTTAAAAACTGATAAAACGAGAAAAATAGCCTGAAAGCGGCGCAAGAAGACTTTAAAATGATTTAACTACTCAAATACTACTTTAAGACACAAACTTGACATACACTGGGCGTTATACCACGAAGATATTGGCAAATTCCTTTAAAATAGGACTTCACCACTACACCTCGGTTTGCTATAAATTTGTGATTTTTTCCTAATTTTGTGCGTTTCTGTTCCAGGTTTCGGCTGATTCGTCGGTTGTGGACAGGGACCTACCGATCGGGAGCAAAAACAACACGAAAACTAACGAAAATAAAAACTTTATAAATCTAATATAATTACGTAACTAAGAAAACTTAAAAAACTGATAAAAACGAGAAAAATAGCCTGAAAGCGGCGCAAGAAGACTTTAAAATGATTTAACTACACAAATACTACTTTAAGACACAAACTTGACATACACTAGGCGTTATACCACGAAGATATTGGCAAATTCCTTTAAAATAGGACTTCACCACTACACCTCGGTTTGCTATAAATTTGTGATTTTTTCCTAATTTTGTGCGTTTCTGTTCAGGTTTCGGCTGATTCGTCGGTTGTGGACGGGGACCTACCGATCGGGAGCAAAAACAACACGAAAACTAACGAAAATAAAACTTTATAAATCTAATATAATTACGTAACTAAGAAAACTTAAAAACTGATAAAAACGAGAAAAATGGCCTGAAAGCGGCGCAAGAGACTTTAAAATGATTTAACTACACAAATACTACTTTAAGACACAAACTTGACGTACACTAGGCGTTATACCACGAAGATATTGGCAAATTCCTTTAAAATGGGACTTCACCACTACACCTCGGTTTGCTATAAATTTGTGATTTTTCCTAATTTTGTGCGTTTCTGTTCCAGGTTTCGGCTGATTCGTCCGGTTGTGGACAGGGACCACCACCGATCAGGAGCAAAAACAACACGAAAACGAACGAAAATAAAAAGTTTATAAATCTAATATAATTACGTAACTAAGAAAACTTAAAAAACTGATAAAAACGAGAAAAATGGCCTGAAAGCGGCGCAAGAAGACTTTAAAATGATTTAACTACTCAAATACTACTTTAAGACACAAACTTGACATACACTAGGCGTTATACCACGAAGATATTGGCAAATTCCTTTAAAATAGGACTTCACCACTACACCTCGGTTTGCTATAAATTTGTGATTTTTTCCTAATTTTGTGCGTTTCTGTTCCAGGTTTCGGCTGATTCGTCCGGTTGTGGACAGGACCTACCGATCAGAACAAAAACAACACGAAAACTAACGAAAATAAAACTTTATAAATCTAATATAATTGCGTAACTAAGAAAACTTAAAAACTGATAAAAACGAGAAAAATGGCCTGAAAGCGGCGCAAGAAGACTTTAAATGGTTAACTTCTCAAATACTACTTTAAGACACAAACTTGACATACACTGGGCGTTATACCACGAGATATTGGCAAATTCCTTTAAAATGGGACTTCACCACTACACCTCGGTTTGCTATAAATTTGTGATTTTTCTAATTTTGTGCGTTTCTGTTCAGGTTTCGGCTGATTCGTCAGTTGTGGACAGGGACCTACCGATCAGGAGCAAAACAACACGAAAACT
>JAGSMU010000638.1:0-19890 GCA_029286865.1 Teinopalpus imperialis
GCTGTGGCTAATTCCTTTCGTTGGAGGTTGGCCTGGAATACTTTGTAAGGCCTCTCACCGTGTGTGGTGACTACGTTGGATGCGCTTTGGTCCCTAGAGACGCCCTTAGCAATAAGCTGTGGTGGCGCGGGCCATGGCGGTTAGGTTAGGTTAGGTTAGGTTAGGTTAGGTTAGGTTTGAAGAGTTCTCGCTTAGTCGTAGCTTAGTACTTAGTAGTAGGGCTTAGTAACCGTGGCTTGGTCACCCACGGTGAAGCTAAGAGGAACCCAAATGGCCGGCCTAAGGCGCTCTTTGGCCGGCCCGAGGAGGCCGCTCCGGGTGGGCTCGTTACGAGCTCGCCTCGGAAGCGTGTCGGTGGACTACTGGGGACGGAAGTGGCGGAGCAGGGCCGCCTTCCCCGCCCTCAGTAGCCGAGGCGGAGTCGCGGAGGAGAGGAGTGTCGGTGTTGCGTTGCCGCTCTCCTATCCTCCGCGACTCAAGCGAAGTCGCACCGCATGATGCGGCTGTGGTGGGGCCGCGGGGAAGAGGAGTGTCGGTGTTTTGTTGCCGCTCTCCTGTCCTCCGCGGCCGAACATCGGTCGGCGGTGGAGCCGCAGACCAGATCCGCCACCAGGGGGCTGGGTTGGCTTAGTGCTTTCCTGGCCCCATGGCCTCTGGGGGGCGGACTCGGGGGAGTCCGCTTCCCACCACAGAAGGAGGCCGAGTTGGAAGGCGCGTCCGTGTTCCGGCGCGCCTTACCGGAGAAGGGTGGAGAGGAGATAATCCTCCCCGAAGGAGGGCCGGCGTGCCGGCCAGCGCGGAAACGAGGTCGCGGAGGTGTGCGAAAGCGTTCCCGTAACCCGCCATACGCGACGAAGGTGGAACACCATGGGGTTTTAGTCGGTGCGAGTCCGACGCAACCCTGCCCTTTACAGTGGGTATGCGTAGGCATTTCCCCATGTAAAAAGGTTAGGTTAGGTTAGGTTAGGTTAGGTTAGGTTAGGTTAGGTTAGGTTAGGTTAGGTTTTTTTTTGATTACTGCGCGTTCCCCTGACGAGTCATTGTCAGGGATATTTTTCAGGCTTTTTGTTTGTTTTAACTTTTTGTTAATTACAATTCGCACATATCCGATACACTTGTTCTTTTACATTCAATTTCTTTCATTTCATTTCATTTTTCAGAATATACTATTATATACGATTTATTTATTTCTTAGATTTACTTTTCTTATTATTTTAATACAGTATTCTATAAAATCATGTTTAGTTTCCTTTTGACAAATTAGTTGACTTAATTTTGTGGCTTCTATTTTAATTCCGGTTTTTAATTCTATGTCCTGTCGATCCCTACAATGCACTGGGCACTCTGTTATTACGTGGATAACTGTTTCCGTAACATCGGGTCGCAAATACGACGGACTCTCTTTGCACCCGAATCGATTCAGGTACTCCGAGAACCCGCCGTGCCCAGTGAGTAGTTGCGTGAGGTGCATGTTTGTAGTTACCGATTTTATGAATTCCTGGGCTATATAGATGTTGGGCAAAAATATCTTCGTGCCAGATGCCGTGGCTTCCTCCGTGTACCTCCGGTTCCATTCATGAAGAGTGTCCTCTCAGTTTGTCTCTTCATGAATGAAACCAGGCATTAGTCATGAACTGAGTTTGTCTTTGTGTATAGCGCTGCGTGTTTGGCGAGCTCATCCGCTCTCTCATTTCCCGCTATCCCACATGGGCCTTCACCCAGTACAGGGAGATGGTTTTCCTTTAGTATTGCCTGGCTTATGTTGTTTTGTGCCTGAATTGCTAAAGGGTGCCTTGTCTCACTGTTGCATAAAGTCTAGGGCGGCCCTAGAATCACTGAATATTCAAATGAATATCCAGCTCTTTCAGGGCCTCCACCGTTGCATTTTGGAGAGCCAAGCTCGGCTTGGTATACTGTGCAATGAGACGACAGCAAACTTTTGGACTTGGTTTCGATGCCGTTTTCCATAAGGAAAACGCGGCCCCGACTGCTTCGCCCTCAAGCCCGCTGCCGTCCGTGTATATTTTACATTCCGAGTTCGCCAGGTGTTGATCTGCTCCTGGCTCTCGAGGTGTTTGTACTCTAGATGTTGCTTACATGCAGGGTGTGTGGATTTGGTGTATAATACTTCCTTCTCGACCTCCCTATCTCCGTATGCATGCTCCTTTTTCCTTTTCTTATCTCAAAGACTGTGGCAGCCTCTTTGATACGAAGGTCGAGAGGCGAGTATTCCTGACAGTGCGAGTGCGGAGTTAAGCAGAAACCGTTCTGTATGCTCGGCATATTTTCTGGGCGAAACCTCTTTGCACGGCATTGAGCTGTTTTTCTAGAAACTAGCTTTGCTGCAGATTTCCCCAGGCTCCAGCCGCATACGTAATGATCGGTTCCACTGCTGCCGTGTATATGATTTTACTATTTCGGGGTTTAGCCCCATGTTATTTTGGCCGCTCTGGTTAGATGTTTGTGTATGTTGAGTGCTTTTCTGCATGTGAGGGTGATGTGTTTGTTGAAGGTTAGTTTTCTGTCAATGTTTAAGCCCAGCAGTTTGATTTCTTGGTCCATGTCGATTGGGATCCCTCCCATGCTCAGGCGTGGGATGTCATATTTTAACCTGTTTGTTATGACCATTGCTTTTGTTTTATGTGGTGCAAACTTGAGTTTGTTTTGACACCCCACGCCTGAACATAATCGAGTGCCTCCCTAGCACTGGTGTTAATGCCCGACGTCTCCCCGCTAAATACGAGCACGACGTCGTCGGCAAATCTGCTGTGCGTGGTGCCCCTCTGCTCCAGATCTTTTAATAAGGGGTCAATCAGGAGGTTCCATAAAATGGGTCCCCTATCGAACCCTGTACGCACCCCTGACTAATTACTTTTTGATGTCTCCTCTCCCGCATACCTCACTCTGACCTTTCTGTCCGTCAGGTAACTGTCAGTATTCTACGGATGTTAATAGGGCACTTCTCATTCGCTAATCTCATTCTGATGGCGGGCCACCAGGCGCTGTCAAAGGCTCCCTCTATGTCTAATGAAACAATGGTGACAATTAGTTTTGTTTCAGCTTATCGCGTACGTGTTCCATTAAGATCATAGAGTCTTCACGGCTCTTTCTTCTGAGAAGCCATACTGTCGCGAGCTCAGTCTGGGGACCAGATGCCACTTGAGGCGGCCAACAATCATCCTCTCGAGTAGTTTTCCCATCACCGGGAGGAGGCCAATGGGTCTATAGGACTTTGGTGTGGTATAAGTTTCCTTATCGGGCTTTTCTTATTACTACTACTGTGGCCTCCTTCCAGATGGTGGGGAGAAAAGACTCAGTTCTAGGCATCTGTTGGCCATCATCAGAGTGGAAGTCCGTGTCGCCTTCGACCAGCGCCGAACAATATCCGCGGTCACTCCATCCCCAGGTGCCTTCTTCGGGTTAAAGGCTCTCGCGGCATTTAGCAGCTCCTCCTTACTAAAGGAGGTCCTGTTCCTCTTCCTGATCCTGACCGTTTATTTGTTCCGGCTCTTCTTATATCCCGATGATGTTCTAAATCGGTTTGGCAGTCGTCGTTTGGGAAGAATGTGTCCGCGAGCTCTACCACCGATTCTTTTGGAGACAGCACTTTATCGCCTTTCACCATCAATTCATCCTCCTGCCTCTAGTCGCCTTCCTTAAGATCCTGTATATCCCATCCCACATCCCTTCCTTTTCTTGCCTTCCACAGAACTCCTTCCAACTTCTTGTCTTAGCTCTCCTCACCTCATTCTCATACTCTTCTTTTTGTTTCAGATACCTGGCTACGACGATGTTTCTCCTGCAGGGTGCTGCGCAGCAGTTCAGCGCTTTAAGGTAAGTGTTTTCTTCTTCTTATCCTCCAACTCCTTGGTCCACCAGGAATCTTGGGTTTGGTTTTGCACTTTATTTTTGGGAGCACCTCCTCACATGCTTCGATCACAACTGCATCATACTCGTTTATGGTGTTCTCTAATTCTTCTTTTGTGTTTGTCCTTTTAATCTTTGGGTGTCAGATTTTTGTCCCTCTTGAATTGAGATACCTTTTCAATAAAAGATTGCCAATTCGCATTCCTGGTGTTGTATTTTTCTTGTTGTACTCGCCTTTGGCTCGTCTCTTAATCCCTCCTTCCTTAGAGTAAACGTGATACAGTTGTGATCGGAGCTGACGACGTCTTCGATCACCTTCCACTCCCAACCTGCTTAGCATGTCGGGGGCAAAATGACGTCGACCACACTGCTAAACACTCTGTTTCCTCTCACAGTCTGGAACGTTGGTACACCGCCGCATTCCAGTATCTCCAACCTGTGCTGATTTGCAAAGCCCAATATGGCTTCTCCTCTACTGTCTGTGGTTTTGCTACCCCACCAGATACTTTTGGCATTTATGTCGCCTCCCACTATAATAGATTTTGGCCCAAGCTCCCTGATTGCGCGACTCAGGTGGTAGAGGTAATCGTCAACCGGTTGGTCTGGTTCAAAGTACACGGATATGAGTGTGGTTTCAGTCCTTGCCTCCGACTTCCACCACGGCGATGTTATTCGTGGTGTACTTAGGGTGGGCTCTGGCGTCTATGTCTGGGTTTAGTACCATTATCGCCGACTTTACTACTTTGTCTTTGCCATTTCCCTGGAAGACTCTCACACCCCGGTAATTCTTTACCACTCTTTTGCCACCCACGTATGGTTCTTGTGTTAACACGAAATCGTATTTCCTTTTATTGGCTTCTAGTACGATTTCGTTTGTCGCAAGTTCTTTGCGTTGCAGGTTGACTTGGGCCAATTTGTATGTTTTGGTCTCTGTTTCTGGGGTTTGGCTGTGGGATAGTGTGCCATGCTGTCCACTGTGGCTGCCCTTAGCAATACGCCGTTGCAGCCCTGGCTAGCGCATCCCACTTCCGTCGCACTGGGCACTCGGCACTGAATGCGTTATGCTCAGCATTTCCCAGCTTGGCGGATGCGCAATTTCTGCATGATGGGGCTGCACCGGCGCCCCTCCGGGCACTCGGTCTTTCTATGTGGGCCTGCGCAATGACTGCATGTCTCCTTCTCTTCTTTGCAGAGGCGTTTGGTGTGGCCATACCTTAGACACTGGGAGCATTGGACCAGTGGAGATTGGTCCGATACATGAATCCTCTGCATATCGATCTGGACGGTCCCTCTCTCCACCAGTCTATTCCACAGCCTCGGGGAGACTCTCAGGACTATATGATTCGTGATAGCGTTTCTCGATTTCCTTTTATATTTTATCTCCATCCTGTCCTCATCTCCTGTCAGCCCCTCGAAGATTTTGAGGTTCTGTTTCCTCAGTGCCCCATCACCTCTTCTTCCGTATTGTAAGAAAGGACATCCTTCAACATAACCAGCGGGTCCTTATTTTAATTTCTTCTGCATGTAGTTTCCCTCCTGCTTTGTCCAGTTTATCTTTTACTTTATTCCTGTCCGCTTCACTTCTACATCCTATAATTGCTTTCCTGTCCCTGGCTTTCCGAACTCTATCTATCTTCACTCCTCCTTCCTTAGCATTTATAACTTCCCTTATCTTATTTAGAACCTCTTCCCCTGACTCTTGTTCGTCGCTGGAGGTGACTGGCCGAAGTGGAACGTTTCCCTCTTTTGGGTGTTTCCCTTATTGAGGCCCGCCGCTACACTCGCGTATGTTTCCCCTTTCAGTGATTTCTTATGTTCCACTAGCATTTCCTTTAACTCTTCCATCTTTTCATTGTTTTCTTTAACCAATCTTGTTTGTTCTTCCATCCTTTTAATCAGTTCTGTGTCCTGTCCATGTGTCGGGGAGGGGCTAGGAGGGGTCAGGGGTGTAAAGCCCACCTCACCCGTCCCTGCTACTCTCTCCTCCTCTTTCTGTTTTTTGTGACTCTCCATTTCTTTGTCCAGTGTTTTAACTATTTGGTACAGTCTATCTACTGCGTTCAATACTCCGTCCTTTATATCTGTCCTCAAGTTTCTGGAGTTGGCCAGATAAGTCTTCGCCTTACATAGGCAGGCTTTTGCTTCGAGAGCTAGGGTTAGGTATTTCTCCCTTATTGGCGGTGATGTCGCCAAGTCTATTTTCCTGGTCGTCTCCTTCTGACTTGATTTGATCGCCTGCATCCTTTTTGTGACGGTTGGACCTGTGTCTCTGCCTCAGGCTTACTTCAATGTATTCTATACTCCGCCTTACTGCTGACGGCTTGTCCATTTTGCGCTCCAGATCTTGCGGGCTACTGTTGTTAGTTTGTGACATCGTAAAAGTGTCGTTTGTCTTTTTAATAGGGGTGTGTACAGGTTGTAATACGGGTTGTGAACCGGAGCCGACCGGCCGAGAGCAAAAACAGCACAGAAAAGGAAGAAACAAAAAATTTTAGAATGCGATTAAAATTACGTAGTATGAAAACTAAGGTGAGTGATTAAAACTAGAATTGGCCTGAATACGGCACGAGAACGGTGTCTAATGATTAGACTACACAAATGCTACAAGAAAAACAAATTGGAGATGCTATGGACTTAATAACGCGAGGATATAGGTGAATTCTATAAAACAGGGCTTTACCACTATACCTCGGTTTCAAAGAAAAAGTCGATTTTTCGCTAATTCTGTGCGTTTTCTTACAGGTTTTGCCTGATTCGATGGTTGCGGGCCGGGACTGACCGGCCGAGAGCAAAACAACACAGAAAAGGAAAAACAAAAAATTTTAGAATGCGATTAAAATTACGTAAGTATGAAAACTAAGGTGAGTGATTAAAACTAGAATTGGCTGAATACGGCACGAGAACGGTGTCTAATAGTTAGACTACACAAATACTACAAGAAAAACAAATTGGAGATGCTATGGACTTAATAACGCGAGGATATAGGTGAATTCCTATAAAACAGGGCTTTACCACTATACCTCGGTTTCAAAGAAAAAGTCGATTTTTCGCTAATTCTGTGCGTTTTCTTACAGGTTTTGCCTGATTCGATGGTTGCGGGCCAGGACTGACCGGCCGAGAGCAAAACAACACAGAAAAGGAAGAAACAAAAATTTTAGAATGCGATTAAAATTACGTAAGTATGAAAACTAAAGGTGAGTGATTAAAACTAGAATTGGCCTGAATACGGCTTTTGAGAACGGTGTCTAATAGTTAGACTACACAAATACTACAAGAAAAAACAAATTGGAGATGCTATGGACTTAATAACGCGAGGATATAGGTGAATTCTATAAAACAGGGCTTTACCACTATACCTCGGTTTCAAAGAAAAAGTCGATTTTTCGCTAATTCTGTGCGTTTTCTTACAGGTTTTGCCTGATTCGATGGTTGCAGGCCGGGACTGACCGGCCGAGAGCAAAACAACACAGAAAAGGAAGAAACAAAAATTTTAGAATGCGATTAAAATTACGTAAGTATGAAAACTAAAGGTGAGTGATTAAAACTAGAATTGGCCTGAATACGGCACGAGAACGGTGTCTAATGGATTAGACTACACAAATACTACAAGAAAAACAAATTGGAGATGCTATGGACTTAATAACGCGAGGATATAGGTGAATTCTATAAAACAGGGCTTTACCACTATACCTCGGTTTCAAAGAAAAAGTCGATTTTTCGCTAATTCTGTGCGTTTTCTTACAGGTTTTGCCTGATTCGATGGTTGCGGGCCGGGACTGACCGGCCGAGAGCAAAACAGCACAGAAAAGGAAGAAACAAAAATTTTAGAATGCGATTAAAATTACGTAAGTATGAAAACTAAAGGTGAGTGATTAAAACTAGAATTGGCCTGAATACGGCACGAGAACGGTGTCTAATGATTAGACTACACAAATACTACAAGAAAAAACAAATTGGAGATGCTATGGACTTAATAACGCGAGGATATAGGTGAATTCCTATAAAACAGGGCTTTACCACTATACCTCGGTTTCAAAGAAAAGTCGATTTTTCGCTAATTCTGTACGTTTTCTTACAGGTTTTGCCTGATTCGATGGTTGCGGGCCGGGACTGACCGGCCGAGAGCAAAACAGCACAGAAAAGGAAGAAACAAAAATTTTAGAATGCGATTAAAATTACGTAAATTATGAAAACTAAAGGTGAGTGATTAAAACTAGAATTGGCCTGAATACGGCACGAGAACGGTGTCTAATGATTGAACTACACAAATACTACAAGAAAAACAAATTGGAGATGCTATGGACTTAATAACGCGGGGATATAGGTGAATTCCTATAAAACAGGGCTTTACCACTATACCTCGGTTTCAAAGAAAAGTCGATTTTTCGCTAATTCTGTACGTTTTCTTACAGGTTTTGCCTGATTCGATGGTTGCGGGCCGGGACTGACCGGCCGAGAGCAAAACAACACAGAAAAGGAAGAAACAAAAATTTTAGAATGCGATTAAAATTACGTAAGTATGAAAACTAAGGTGAGTGATTAAAACTAGAATTGGCCTGAATACGGCACGAGAACGGTGTCTAATGATTAGACTACACAAATACTACAAGAAAAACAAATTGGAGATGCTATGGACTTAATAACGCGAGGATATAGGTGAGATTCCTATAAAACGGGGCTTTACCACTATACCTCGGTTTCAAAGAAAAAGTCGATTTTTCGCTAATTCTGTACGTTTTTCTTACAGGTTTTGCCTGATTCGATGGTTGCGGGCCAGGACTGACCGGCCGAGAGCAAAACAGCACAGAAAAGGAAGAAACAAAAATTTTAGAATGCGATTAAAATTACGTAAATTATGAAAACTAAAGGTGAGTGATTAAAACTAGAATTGGCCTGAATACGGCTTTGAGAACGGTGTCTAATGATTGAACTACACAAATACTACAAGAAAAACAAATTAGATGCTATGGACTTAATAACGCGAGGATATAGGTGAATTCCTATAAAACGGGGCTTTACCACTATACCTCGGTTTCAAAGAAAAAGTCGATTTTCGCGCTAATTCTGTGCGTTTTTCTTACAGGTTTTGCCTGATTCGATGGTTGCAGGCCGGGACTGACCGGCCGAGAGCAAAACAGCACAGAAAAGGAAGAAACAAAAATTTTAGAATGCGATTAAAATTACGTAAGTATGAAAACTAAAGGTGAGTGATTAAAACTAGAATTGGCCTGAATACGGCACGAGAACGGTGTCTAATGATTAGACTACACAAATGCTACAAGAAAAACAAATTGGAGATGCTATGGACTTAATAGCGCGAGGATATAGGTGAATTCCTATAAAACAGGGCTTTACCACTATACCTCGGTTTCAAAGAAAAAGTCGATTTTTCGCTAATTCTGTGCGTTTTTCTTACAGGTTTTGCCTGATTCGATGGTTGCGGGCCGGGACTGACCGGCCGAGAGCAAAACAACACAGAAAAGGAAGAAACAAAAATTTTAGAATGCGATTAAAATTACGTAAGTATGAAAACTAAAGGTGAGTGATTAAAACTAGAATTGGCCTGAATACGGCTTTGAGAACGGTGTCTAATAGTTAAGACTACACAAATACTACAAGAAAAACAAATTAGATGCTATGGACTTAATAACGCGAGGATATAGGTGAATTCCTATAAAACAGGGCTTTACCACTATACCTCGGTTTCAAAGAAAAAGTCGATTTTTCGCTAATTCTGTGCGTTTTCTTACAGGTTTTGCCTGATTCGATGGTTGCGGGCCGGGACTGACCGACCGAGAGCAAAACAACACAGAAAAGGAAGAAACAAAAATTTTAGAATGCGATTAAAATTACGTAAATTATGAAAACTAAAGGTGAGTGATTAAAACTAGAATTGGCTGAATACGGCACGAGAACGGTGTCTAATGATTAGACTACACAAATACTACAAGAAAAACAAATTGGAGATGCTATGGACTTAATAACGCGAGGATATGGGTGAATTCCTATAAAACAGGGCTTTACCACTATACCTCGGTTTCAAAGAAAAAGTCGATTTTTCGCGCTAATTCTGTGCGTTTTTCTTACAGGTTTTGCCTGATTCGATGGTTGCGGGCCAGGACTGACCGGCCGAGAGCAAAACAGCACAGAAAAAGGAAGAAACAAAAATTTTAGAATGCGATTAAAATTACGTAAGTATGAAAACTAAAGGTGAGTGATTAAAACTAGAATTGGCCTGAATACGGCACGGGAGCAGTGTCTAATGATTAGACTACACAAATACTACAAGAAAAAAACAAATTGGAGATGCTATGGACTTAATAACGCGAGGATATAGGTGAATTCCTATAAAACAGGGCTTTACCATATACCTCGGTTTCAAAAGTCGATTTTTCGCTAATTCTGTGCGTTTTTCTTACAGGTTTTGCCTGATTCGATGGTTGCGGGCCGGGACTGACCGGCCGAGAGCAAAACAGCACAGAAAAGGAAGAAACAAAAATTTTAGAATGCGATTAAAATTGCGTAAGTATGAAAACTAAAGGTGAGTGATTAAAACTAGAATTGGCCTGAATACGGCACGAGAACGGTGTCTAATGATTAGACTACACAAATACTACAGAAAAACAAATTGAGATGCTATGGACTTAATAACGCGAGGATATAGGTGAATTCCTATAAAACAGGGCTTTACCACTATACCTCGGTTTCAAAGAAAAAGTCGATTTTTCGCTAATTCTGTGCGTTTTTCTTACAGGTTTTGCCTGATTCGATGGTTGCGGGCGGGACTGACCGGCCGAGCAAAACAGCACAGAAAAGGAAGAAACAAAAATTTTAGAATGCGATTAAAATTACGTAAATTATGAAAACTAAAGGTGAGTGATTAAAACTAGAATTGGCCTGAATGCGGCACGAGAACGGTGTCTAATAGTTAGACTACACAAATACTACAAGAAAAACAAATTGGAGATGCTATGGACTTAATAACGCGAGGATATAGGTGAATTCCTATAAAACGGGGCTTTACCACTATACCTCGGTTTCAAAGAAAAAGTCGATTTTCGCTAATTCTGTGCGTTTTTCTTACAGGTTTTACCTGATTCGATGGTTGCGGGCCGGACTGACCGGCCGAGAGCAAAAACAGCACGAAAAGGAAGAAACAAAAAATTTTAGGAATGCGATTAAAATTACGTAAGTATAGAAACTAAAGGTGAGTGATTAAAACTAGAATTGGCTGAATACGGCACGAGAACGGTGTCTAATGATTAGACTACACAAATACTACAAGAAAAACAAATTGGAGATGCTATGGACTTAATAACGCGAGGATATAGGTGAATTCCTATAAAACAGGGCTTTACCACTATACCTCGGTTTCAAAGAAAAAGTCGATTTTCGCTAATTCTGTGCGTTTTTCTTACAGGTTTTGCCTGATTCGATGGTTGCGGGCCGGGACTGACCGGCCGAGCAAAAACAGCACAGAAAAGGAAGAAACAAAAATTTTAGAATGCGATTAAAATTACGTAAGTATGAAAACTAAAGGTGAGTGATTAAAACTAGAATTGGCTGAATACGGCACGAGAACGGTGTCTAATGATTAGACTACACAAATACTACAGAAAAACAAATTGGAGATGCTATGGACTTAATAACGCGGGGATATAGGTGAATTCCTATAAAACAGGGCTTTACCACTATACCTCGGTTTCAAAGAAAAAGTCGATTTTCGCTAATTCTGTGCGTTTTTCTTACAGGTTTTGCCTGATTCGATGGTTGCGGGCCGGGACTGACCGGCCGAGAGCAAAAACAACACAGAAAAGGAAGAAACAAAAATTTTAGAATGCAGTTAAAATTACGTAAGTATGAAAACTAAGGTGAGTGATTAAAACTAGAATTGGCCTGAATACGGCTTTTGAGAACGGTGTCTAATGATTAGACTACACAAATGCTACAAGAAAAACAAATTGGAGATGCTATGGACTTAATAACGCGAGGATATAGGTGAATTCCTATAAAACAGGGCTTTACCACTATACCTCGGTTTCCAAAGAAAAAGTCGATTTTCGCTAATTCTGTGCGTTTTTCTTACAGGTTTTGCCTGATTCGATGGTTGCGGGCCGGGACTGACCGGCCGAGAGCAAAAACAGCACAGAAAAGGAAGAAACAAAAATTTTAGAATGCGATTAAAATTACGTAAGTATGAAAACTAAAGGTGAGTGATTAAAACTAGAATTGGCCTGAATACGGCACGAGAACGGTGTCTAATGATTAGACTACACAAATGCTACAAGAAAAACAAATTGGAGATGCTATGGACTTAATAACGCGAGGATATAGGTGAATTCCTATAAAACAGTACTTAACCACTATACAAACCATTCAAAGAAATAGAAGAATTTTCGCTAATTCTGTGAGTTTTTCTTACAGGTTTTGCCTGTTTCGATGGTTGCGGGCCGGGACTGACCGGCCGAGCAAAAACAGCACAGAAAAGGAAGAAACAAAAATTTTAGAATGCGATTAAAATTACGTAAGTATGAAAACTAAAGGTGAGTGATTAAAACTAGAATTGGCCTGAATACGGCACGAGAACGGTGTCTAATGATTAGACTACACAAATACTACAAGAAAAAACAAATTGGAGATGCTATGGACTTAATAACGCGAGGATATAGGTGAATTCCTATAAAACAGGGCTTTACCACTATACCTCGGTTTCAAAAGAAAAGTCGATTTTTCGCTAATTCTGTGCGTTTTCTTACAGGTTTTGCCTGATTCGATGGTTGCGGGCCGGGACTGACCGGCCGAGAGCAAAAACAGCACAGAAAAGGAAGAAACAAAAAATTTTAGAATGCGATTAAAATTACGTAAGTATGAAAACTAAAGGTGAGTGATTAAAACTAGAATTGGCCTGAATACGGCACGAGAACGGTGTCTAATGATTAGACTACACAAATACTACAAGAAAAACAAATTGAGATGCTATGGACTTAATAACGCGGGGATATAGGTGAATTCCTATAAAACGGGGCTTTACCACTATACCTCGGTTTCAAAGAAAAAGTCGATTTTCGCTAATTCTGTGCGTTTTCTTACAGGTTTTGCCTGATTCGATGGTTGCGGGCCGGGACTGACCGGCCGAGAGCAAAAACAGCACAGAAAAGGAAGAAACAAAAATTTTAGAATGCGATTAAAATTACGTAAGTATAGAAAACTAAAAGGTGGTGATTAAAACTAGAATTGGCCTGAATACGGCACGAGAACGGTGTCTAATGATTAGACTACACAAATACTACAGAAAAACAAATTGGAATGCTATGGACTTAATAACGCGAGGATATAGGTGAATTCTATAAAACAGGGCTTTACCACTATACCTCGGTTTCAAAGAAAAGTCGATTTTCGCTAATTCTGTGCGTTTTCTTACAGGTTTTGCCTGATTCGATGGTTGCGGGCCAGGACTGACCGGCCGAGCAAAAACAGCACAGAAAAGGAAGAAACAAAAATTTTAGGAATGCGATTAAAATTACGTAAGTATGAAAACTAAAAGGTGGTGATTAAAACTAGAATTGGCCTGAATACGGCACGAGAACGGTGTCTAATAGTTAGACTACACAAATACTACAAGAAAAACAAATTGAGATGCTATGGACTTAATAACGCGGGGATATAGGTGAATTCTATAAAACAGGGCTTTACCACTATACCTCGGTTTCAAAGAAAAGTCGATTTTCGCTAATTCTGTGCGTTTTCTTACAGGTTTTGCCTGATTCGATGGTTGCGGGCGGGACTGACCGGCCGAGAGCAAAAACAGCACAGAAAAGGAAGAAACAAAAATTTTAGAATGCGATTAAAATTACGTAAGTATGAAAACTAAAGGTGAGTGATTAAAACTAGAATTGGCCTGAATACGGCACGAGAACGGTGTCTAATGATTAGACTACACAAATACTACAAGAAAAACAAATTGAGATGCTATGGACTTAATAACGCGGGGATATAGGTGAATTCCTATAAAACGGGGCTTTACCACTATACCTCGGTTTCAAAGAAAAGTCGATTTTCGCTAATTCTGTGCGTTTTCTTACAGGTTTTGCCTGATTCGATGGTTGCGGGCCGGGACTGACCGACCGAGAGCAAAAACAGCACAGAAAAGGAAGAAACAAAAATTTTAGAATGCGATTAAAATTACGTAGTATGAAAACTAAAGGTGAGTGATTAAAACTAGAATTGGCCTGAATACGGCACGAGAACGGTGTCTAATGATTAGACTACACAAATACTACAGAAAAACAAATTGAGATGCTATGGACTTAATAACTTGCGAGGATATAGGTGAATTCCTATAAAACAGGGCTTTACCACTATACCTCGGTTTCAAAGAAAAGTCGATTTTCGCTAATTCTGTGCGTTTTCTTACAGGTTTTGCCTGATTCGATGGTTGCGGGCCAGGACTGACCGGCCGAGAGCAAAAACAACACAGAAAAGGAAGAAACAAAAATTTTAGAATGCGATTAAAATTACGTAAGTATGAAAACTAAGGTGAGTGATTAAAACTAGAATTGGCCTGAATACGGCACGAGAACGGTGTCTAATGATTAAGACTACACAAATGCTACAAGAAAAACAAATTGAGATGCTATGGACTTAATAACGCGAGGATATAGGTGAATTCCTATAAAACGGGGCTTTACCACTATACCTCGGTTTCAAAGAAAAGTCGATTTTCGCTAATTCTGTGCGTTTTCTTACAGGTTTTGCCTGATTCGATGGTTGCGGGCCGGGACTGACCGGCCGAAACAAAAACAGCACAGAAAAGGAAGAAACAAAAATTTTAGAATGCGATTAAAATTACGTAAATTATGAAAACTAAAGGTGAGTGATTAAAACTAGAATTGGCCTGAATACGGCACGAGAACGGTGTCTAATGATTGAACTACACAAATACTACAGAAAAACAAATTGGAGATGCTATGGACTTAATAACGCGAGGATATAGGTGAATTCCTATAAAACGGGGCTTTACCACTATACCTCGGTTTCAAAGAAAAGTCGATTTTCGCTAATTCTGTGCGTTTTCTTACAGGTTTTGCCTGATTCGATGGTTGCGGGCCGGGACTGACCGGCCGAGCAAAAACAGCACAGAAAAGGAAGAAACAAAAATTTTAGAATGCGATTAAAATTACGTAGTATGAAAACTAAAGGTGAGTGATTAAAACTAGAATTGGCCTGAATACGGCACGAGAACGGTGTCTAATAGTTAGACTACACAAATGCTACAAGAAAAAACAAATTGGAGATGCTATGGACTTAATAACGCGAGGATATAGGTGAATTCCTATAAAACGGGGCTTTACCACTATGCCTCGGTTTCAAAGAAAAGTCGATTTTCGCTAATTCTGTGCGTTTTCTTACAGGTTTTGCCTGATTCGATGGTTGCGGGCCGGGACTGACCGGCCGAGAGCAAAAACAGCACAGAAAAGGAAGAAACAAAAATTTTAGAATGCGATTAAAATTACGTAAATTATGAAAACTAAAGGTGAGTGATTAAAACTAGAATTGGCCTGAATACGGCACGAGAACGGTGTCTAATGATTAGACTACACAAATACTACAAGAAAAACAAATTGAGATGCTATGGACTTAATAACGCGGGGATATAGGTGAATTCCTATAAAACAGGGCTTTACCACTATACCTCGGTTTCAAAGAAAAAGTCGATTTTCGCTAATTCTGTGCGTTTTCTTACAGGTTTTGCCTGATTCGATGGTTGCAGGCCGGGACTGACCAGCCGAGAGCAAAAACAGCACAGAAAAGGAAGAAACAAAAATTTTAGAATGCGTTAAAATTACGTAAGTATGAAAACTAAAGGTGAAATTGATTAAAACTAGAATTGGCCTGAATACGGCACGAGAACGGTGTCTAATGATTAAGACTACACAAATACTACAAGAAAAACAAATTGGAGATGCTATGGACTTAATAACGCGAGGATATGGGTGAATTCCTATAAAACAGGGCTTTACCACTATACCTCGGTTTCAAAGAAAAAGTCGATTTTCGCTAATTCTGTGCGTTTTCTTACAGGTTTTGCCTGATTCGATGGTTGCGGGCCGGGACTGACCGGCCGAGAGCAAAAACAACACAGAAAAGGAAGAAACAAAAATTTTAGAATGCGATTAAAATTACGTAAGTATGAAAACTAAAGGTGGTGATTAAAACTAGAATTGGCCTGAATACGGCATCGAGAACGGTGTCTAATAGTTAGACTACACAAATGCTACAAGAAAAACAAATTGGAGATGCTATGGACTTAATAACGCGAGGATATAGGTGAATTCCTATAAAACAGGGCTTTACCACTATACCTCGGTTTCAAAGAAAAAGTCGATTTTCGCTAATTCTGTGCGATTTTCTTACAGGTTTTGCCTGATTCGATGGTTGCGGGCCGGGACTGACCGGCCGAGAGCAAAAACAGCACAGAAAAGGAAGAAACAAAAATTTTAGAATGCGATTAAAATTACGTAAGTATGAAAACTAAGGTGAGTGATTAAAACTAGAATTGGCCTGAATACGGCACGAGAACGGTGTCTAATGAGTTAGACTACACAAATGCTACAAGAAAAAACAAATTGGAAGTCTATGGACTTAATAACGCGAGGATATAGGTGAATTCTATAAAACGGGGCTTTACCACTATACCTCGGTTTCAAAGAAAAAGTCGATTTTCGCTAATTCTGTGCGTTTTCTTACAGGTTTTGCCTGATTCGATGGTTGCGGGCCGGGACTGACCGGCCGAGAGCAAAAACAGCACAGAAAAGGAAGAAACAAAAATTTTAGAATGCGATTAAAATTACGTAAGTATGAAAACTAAAGGTGAGTGATTAAAACTAGAATTGGCCTGAATACGGCACGAGAACGGTGTCTAATAGTTAGACTACACAAATACTACAAGAAAAACAAATTGGAATGCTATGGACTTAATAACGCGAGGATATGGGTGAATTCTATAAAACGGGGCTTTACCACTATGCCTCGGTTTCAAAGAAAAAGTCGATTTTCGCTAATTCTGTGCGTTTTCTTACAGGTTTTGCCTGATTCGATGGTTGCAGGCCGGGACTGACCGGCCGAGAGCAAAAACAGCACAGAAAAGGAAGAAACAAAAATTTTAGAATGCGATTAAAATTACGTAAATTATGAAAACTAAGGTGAGTGATTAAAACTAGAATTGGCCTGAATACGGCACGAGGAGCAGTGTCTAATGATTAGACTACACAAATACTACAAGAAAAACAAATTGGAGATGCTATGGACTTAATAACGCGGGATATAGGTGAATTCCTATAAAACAGGGCTTTACCACTATACCTCGGTTTCAAAGAAAAAGTCGATTTTCGCTAATTCTGTGCGTTTTCTTACAGGTTTTGCCTGATTCGATGGTTGCGGGCCGGGACTGACCGACCGAGCAAAAACAGCACAGAAAAGGAAGAAACAAAAATTTTAGAATGCGATTAAAATTACGTAAGTATGAAAACTAAAGGTGAGTGATTAAAACTAGAATTGGCCTGAATACGGCACGAGAACGGTGTCTAATGATTGAACTACACAAATACTACAGAAAAAACAAATTGGAGATGCTATGGACTTAATAACGCGAGGATATGGGTGAATTCCTATAAAACAGGGCTTTACCACTATACCTCGGTTTCAAAGAAAAAGTCGATTTTTCGCTAATTCTGTGCGTTTTCTTACAGGTTTTGCCTGATTCGATGGTTGCGGGCCAGGACTGACCGGCCGAGAGCAAAAACAGCACAGAAAAGGAAGAAACAAAAATTTTAGAATGCGATTAAAATTACGTAAGTATGAAAACTAAGGTGAGTGATTAAAACTAGAATTGGCCTGAATACGGCACGAGGAGCAGTGTCTAATGATTAGACTACACAAATACTACAAGAAAAACAAATTGGAGATGCTATGGACTTAATAACGCGAGGATATAGGTGAATTCCTATAAAACAGGGCTTTACCACTATACCTCGGTTTCAAAGAAAAAGTCGATTTTTCGCTAATTCTGTGCGTTTTCTTACAGGTTTTGCCTGATTCGATGGTTGCGGGCCGGACTGACCGGCCGAGAGCAAAAACAACACAGAAAAGGAAGAAACAAAAATTTTAGAATGCGATTAAAATTACGTAAGTATGAAAACTAAAGGTGAGTGATTAAAACTAGAATTGGCCTGAATACGGCACGAGGAGCAGTGTCTAATGATTAGACTACACAAATACTACAGAAAAAACAAATTGGAGATGCTATGGACTTAATAACGCGAGGATATAGGTGAATTCTATAAAACAGGGCTTTACCACTATACCTCGGTTTCAAAGAAAAAGTCGATTTTTCGCTAATTCTGTGCGTTTTCTTACAGGTTTTACTGATTCGATGGTTGCGGGCCGGGACTGACCGGCCGAGCAAAAACAACACAGAAAAGGAAGAAACAAAAATTTTAGAATGCGATTAAAATTACGTAAATTATGAAAACTAAAGGTGAGTGATTAAAACTAGAATTGGCCTGAATACGGCACGAGAACGGTGTCTAATGATTGAACTACACAAATACTACAAGAAAAACAAATTGGAATGCTATGGACTTAATAACGCGAGGATATAGGTGAATTCCTATAAAACAGGGCTTTACCACTATACCTCGGTTTCAAAGAAAAGTCGATTTTTCGCTAATTCTGTGCGTTTTCTTACAGGTTTTGCCTGATTCGATGGTTGCGGGCCGGGACTGACCGGCCGAGAGCAAAAACAGCACAGAAAAGGAAGAAACAAAAATTTTAGAATGCGATTAAAATTACGTAAGTATGAAAACTAAAGGTGAGTGATTAAAACTAGAATTGGCCTGAATACGGCACGAGAACGGTGTCTAATGATTAGACTACACAAATACTACAAGAAAAACAAATTGGAGATGCTATGGACTTAATAACGCGGGGATATAGGTGAATTCCTATAAAACAGGGCTTTACCACTATACCTCGGTTTCAAAGAAAAAGTCGATTTTTTCGCGCTAATTCTGTACGTTTTCTTACAGGTTTTGCCTGATTCGATGGTTGCGGGCCGGGACTGACCGGCCGAGAGCAAAAACAACACAGAAAAGGAAGAAACAAAAATTTTAGAATGCGATTAAAATTACGTAAGTATGAAAACTAAAGGTGAGTGATTAAAACTAGAATTGGCCTGAATGCGGCACGAGAACGGTGTCTAATGATTAGACTACAAATACTACAAGAAAAACAAATTGGAGATGCTATGGACTTAATAACGCGAGGATAGGTGAATTCTATAAAACAGGGCTTTACCACTATACCTCGGTTTCAAAGAAAAGTCGATTTTTCGCTAATTCTGTGCGTTTTCTTACAGGTTTTGCCTGATTCGATGGTTGCGGGCCGGGACTGACCGGCCGAGAGCAAAAACAGCACAGAAAAGGAAGAAACAAAAATTTTAGAATGCGATTAAAATTACGTAAGTATGAAAACTAAAGGTGAGTGATTAAAACTAGAATTGGCCTGAATACGGCACGAGAACGGTGTCTAATGATTAGACTACACAAATACTACAGAAAAAACAAATTGGAGATGCTATGGACTTAATAACGCGAGGATATAGGTGAATTCCTATAAAACGGGGCTTTACCACTATACCTCGGTTTCAAAGAAAAGTCGATTTTTCGCTAATTCTGTGCGTTTTCTTACAGGTTTTGCCTGATTCGATGGTTGCAGGCCGGGACTGACCGGCCGAGGCAAAACAGCACAGAAAAGGAAGAAACAAAAATTTTAGAATGCGATTAAAATTACGTAAGTATGAAAACTAAAGGTGAGTGATTAAAACTAGAATTGGCCTGAATACGGCACGAGAACGGTGTCTAATGATTAGACTACAAATACTACAAGAAAAACAAATTGGAATGCTATGGACTTAATAACGCGAGGATATAGGTGAATTCTATAAAACAGGGCTTTACCACTATA
>JAGSMU010000639.1:0-112903 GCA_029286865.1 Teinopalpus imperialis
TCTTTTGTGTATTAGAGTCTTAAGCATTCCAAATTGGTTTTTTGTTGTAGCATTTGTTCAGTGTAATCGTTAGGACAGTCATCCTGCGCTGCATTTAGGCCATTTCTAGTCTAGTTGTAATCAGTTATTTTTAGTTTCATAATTACGTAATTTTATTCCATTTGTAAAAATTTTCATGTCTTCTGTTTTTCGTGCTGATTTTCTAACCTAACCTAACCTAATCCTAACTCTAACTCTAACCTAACTCTAACTCTAACTCTAACTCTAACCTAACCTAACTCCTAACCACCTATATCTTGTGTATTAGAGTCTTAAGCATTCCAAATTGGTTTTTTGTTGTAGCATTTGTTCAGTGTAATCGTTAGGACAGTCATCCTGCGCTGCATTTAGGCCATTTCTAGTCTTAGTTGTAATCAGTTATTTTAAGTTTCATAATTACGCAATTTTATTCCATTTGTAAAAATTTTCATGTCTTCGTTTTTCGTGCTGATTTTCTAACCTAACCTAACTCTAACCTAACCTAACCTAACTCTTAACTCTAACCTAACCTAACCCTAACCACCTATATCTTTGTGTATTAGAGTCTTAAGCATTCCAAATTGGTTTTTGTTGTAGCATTTGTTCAGTGTAATCGTTAGGACAGTCATCCTGCAACTGCATTTAGGCCATTTCTAGTCTAGTTGTAATCAGTTATTTTTAGTTTCATAATTACGCAATTTTATTCCATTTGTAAAAATTTTCATGTCTCTGTTTTTCGTGCTGATTTTGTAACCCAACCTAACCTAACCTAACTCTAACCTAACCTAACTCTTAACTCTAACTCTAACTCTAACCTAACCTAACCTAACTCTAACCCTAACCACCTATATCTTTGTGTATTAGAGTCTTAAGCATTCCAAATTGGTTTTTGTTGTAGCATTTGTTCAGTGTGTAATCGTTAGGACAGTCATCCTGCAACTGCATTTAGGCCATTTCTAGTCTTAGTTGTAATCAGTTATTTTTAGTTTCATAATTACGTAATTTTATTCCATTTGTAAAAATTTTCATGTCTCGTTTTTCGTGCTGATTTTGTAACCTAACTCTAACTCTAACCTAACCTAACCTGACCTAACCTAACCTAATCCTAACCTAACCTAACTCTTAACTCTAACTCTAACCTAACCTAACCTAACCTAACTCCTAACCACCTATATCTTTGTGTATTAGAGTCTTAAGCATTCCAAATTGGTTTTTGTTGTAGCATTTGTTCAGTGTAATCGTTAGACAGTCATCCTGCAACTGCATTTAGGCCATTTCTAGTCTAGTTGTAATCAGATATTTTTAGTTTCCATAATTACGTAATTTTATTCCATTTGTAAAAATTTTCATGTCTTCGTTTTTCAAAGGATTTTGTAACCTAACCTAACTCTAACCTAACCTAACTCTAACCCTAACCACCTATATCTTTGTGTATTAGAGTCTTAAGCATTCCAAATTGGTTTTTGTTGTAGCATTTGTTCAGTGTAATCGTTAGGACAGTCATCCTGCAACTGCATTTAGGCCATTTCTAGTCTAGTTGTAATCAGTTATTTTAAGTTTCATAATTACGCAATTTTATTCCATTTGTAAAAATTTTCATGTCTTCTGTTTTTCGTGCTGGATTTTGTAACCTAACTCTAACCTAACCTAACTCTAACTCTAACCTAACTCTAACCTAACCTAACCTAACCACCTATATCTTTGTGTATTAGAGTCTTAAGCATTCCAAATTGGTTTTTGTTGTAGCATTTGTTCAGTGTAATCGTTAGGACAGTCATCCTGCAACTGCATTTAGCCATTTCTAGTCTTAGTTGTAATCAGTTATTTTAGTTTCCATAATTACGTAATTTTATTCCATTTGTAAAAATTTTCATGTCTCTGTTTTTCGTGCTGATTTTGTGTAACCTAACCTTAACCCTAACCACCTATATCTTTGTGTATTAGAGTCTTACATTCCAAATTGGTTTTTTGTTGTAGCATTTGTTCAGTGTAATCGTTAGACAGTCATCCTGCACCGCATTTAGCCATTTCTAGTCTAGTTGTAATCAGTTATTTTAGTTTCCATAATTACGTAATTTTATTCCATTTGTAAAAATTTTCATGTCTCTGTTTTTCGTGCTGATTTTGTGTAACCTAACCTTAACCCTAACCACCTATATCTTGTGTATTAGAGTCTTAAGCATTCCAAATTGGTTTTTGTTGTAGCATTTGTTCAGTGTAATCGTTAGACAGTCATCCTGCAACTGCATTTAGCCATTTCTAGTCTAGTTGTAATCAGTTATTTTTAGTTTCATAATTACGCAATTTTATTCCATTTGTAAAAATTTTCATGTCTTCTGTTTTTCGTGCTGATTTTGTAACCTAACCTAACTCTAACCTAACCTAACTCTAACCTAACCTAACCTAACCTAACCTCTAACCACCTATATCTTTTGTGTGTATTAGAGTCTTAAGCATTCCAAATTGGTTTTTTGTTGTAGCATTTGTTCAGTGTAACTGTTAGACAGTCATCCTGCAACTGCATTTAGGCCATTTCTAGTCTAGTTGTAATCAGTTATTTTAGTTTCATAATTACGCAATTTTATTCCATTTGTAAAAATTTTCATGTCTTCTGTTTTTCGTGCTGATTTTGTAACCTAACTCTAACTCTAACCTAACCCTAACCACCTATATCTTTGTGTATTAGAGTCTTAAGCATTCCAAATTGGTTTTTGTTGTAGCATTTGTTCAGTGTAATCGTTAGACAGTCATCCTGCACCGCATTTAGGCCATTTCTAGTCTAGTTGTAATCAGTTATTTTAGTTTCATAATTACGTAATTTTATTCCATTTGTAAAAATTTTCATGTCTTCGTTTTTCGTGCTGATTTTGTAACCCAACCTAACCTAACCTAACCTAACCTTAACCTAACTCTAACCTAACCTAACCTAACCTTAACCTAACTCTAACCCTAACCACCTATATCTTTGTGTATTAGAGTCTTAAGCATTCCAAATTGGTTTTTGTTGTAGCATTTGTTCAGTGTAATCGTTAGACAGTCATCCTGCGCCGCATTTAGGCCATATTTCTAGTCTAGTTGTAATCAGTTATTTTTAGTTTCATAATTACGTAATTTTATTCCATTTGTAAAAATTTTCATGTCTTCGTTTTTCGTGCTGATTTTGTAACCTAACCTTACCTGACCTAACCTCACCTAACCCTAACCACCTATATCTTTTGTGTGTATTAGAGTCTTAAGCATTCCAAATTGGTTTTTTGTTGTAGCATTTGTTCAGTGTAACTGTTAGACAGTCATCCTGCAACTGCATTTAGCCATTTCTAGTCTTAGTTGTAATCAGTTATTTTAGTTTCATAATTACGTAATTTTATTCCATTTGTAAAAATTTTCATGTCTTCGTTTTTCAAAGGATTTTGTAACCTTAACCTAACTCTAACTCTAACCTAACTCTAACTCTAACTCTAACCTAACCTAACCTAACCTAATCCTAACCTAACCTAACCCTAACCACCTATATATCTTTTGTGTGTATTAGAGTCTTAAGCATTCCAAATTGGTTTTTTGTTGTAGCATTTGTTCAGTGTAATCGTTAGGACAGTCATCCTGCACCGCATTTAGGCCATTTCTAGTCTAGTTGTAATCAGTTATTTTAGTTTCCATAATTACGTAATTTTATTCCATTTGTAAAAATTTTCATGTCTCTGTTTTTCGTGCTGATTTTGTAACCTAACTCTAACTCTAACCTAACTCTAACTCTAACTCTAACTCTAACCTAACCTTAACCTAACTCTAACTCTAACCTAACCTAACCTAACTCTAACTCTAACCTAACCTTAACCCTAACCACCTATATATCTTTTGTGTGTATTAGAGTCTTAAGCATTCCAAATTGGTTTTTGTTGCAGCATTTGTTCAGTGTAACTGTTAGACAGTCATCCTGCACTGCATTTAGGCCATTTCTAGTCTAGCTGTAATCAGTTATTTTAGTTTCATAATTACGCAATTTTATTCCATTTGTAAAAATTTTCATGTCTCTGTTTTTCGTGCTGGATTTTGTAACCTAACCTAACTCTAACTCTAACCCTAACCACCTATATCTTTGTGTATTAGAGTCTTAAGCATTCAAATTGGTTTTTGTTGCAGCATTTGTTCAGTGTAATTGTTAGACAGTCATCCTGCACTGCATTTAGGCCATTTCAGTCTAGTTGTAATCAGATATTTTTAGTTTCATAATTACGTAATTTTATTCCATTTGTAAAAATTTTCATGTCTTCGTTTTTCGTGCTGGATTTTGTAACCTAACCTAACCTAACTCTAACCTAACCTAACCTAACTCTAACTCTAACCTAACCTTAACCCTAACCACCTATATCTTTGTGTATTAGAGTCTTAAGCATTCCAAATTGTTTTTGTTGTAGCATTTGTTCAGTGTAATTGTTAGACAGTCATCCTGCACCGCATTTAGCCATTTCTAGTCTAGCTGTAATCAGTTATTTTTAGTTTCATAATTACGCAATTTTATTCCATTTGTAAAAATTTTCATGTCTCTGTTTTTCGTGCTGATTTTGTAACCTAACCTAACTCTAACTCTAACCCTAACCACCTATATCTTGTGTATTAGAGTCTTAAGCATTCAAATTGGTTTTTGTTGTAGCATTTGTTCAGTGTAATTGTTAGACAGTCATCCTGCGCTGCATTTAGGCCATTTCTAGTCTAGTTTTAATCAGTTATTTTTAGTTTCATAATTACGTAATTTTATTCCATTTGTAAAAATTTTCATGTCTCTGTTTTTCGTGCTGATTTTGTAACCTAACCTAACTCTAACCTAACTCTAACCTAACCTAACTCTAACTCTAACCTAACCTAACCTTAACCCTAACCACCTATATATCTTTTGTGTGTATTAGAGTCTTAAGCATTCCAAATTGGTTTTTGTTGTAGCATTTGTTCAGTGTGTAATCGTTAGACAGTCATCCTGCACCGCATTTAGGCCATATTTCTAGTCTAGTTGTAATCAGTTATTTTTAGTTTCATAATTACGTAATTTTATTCCATTTGTAAAAATTTTCATGTCTTCGTTTTTCGTGCTGATTTTGTAACCTTAACCTAACCCTAACCACCTATATCTTTGTGTATTAGAGTCTTACATTCCAAATTGGTTTTTGTTGTAGCATTTGTTCAGTGTAACTGTTAGACAGTCATCCTGCACCGCATTTAGCCATTTCTAGTCTAGCTGTAATCAGTTATTTTTAGTTTCATAATTACGTAATTTTATTCCATTTGTAAAAATTTTCATGTCTTCGTTTTTCGTGCTGATTTTGTAACCTAACCTAACCCTAACCACCTATATCTTGTGTATTAGAGTCTTAAGCATTCCAAATTGGTTTTTGTTGTAGCATTTGTTCAGTGTAATCGTTAGACAGTCATCCTGCACCGCATTTAGGCCATATTTCTAGTCTAGTTGTAATCAGTTATTTTTAGTTTCATAATTACGTAATTTTATTCCATTTGTAAAAATTTTCATGTCTTCGTTTTTCGTGCTGATTTTGTAACCTAACCTAACCTAACCCAACCTAACCTAACCTAACCTAACCCTAACCACCTATATCTTTGTGTATTAGAGTCTTAAGCATTCCAAATTGGTTTTTTGTTGTAGCATTTGTTCAGTGTAATCGTTAGACAGTCATCCTGCACCGCATTTAGGCCATTTCTAGTCTAGTTTTAATCAGTTATTTTTAGTTTCATAATTACGTAATTTTATTCCATTTGTAAAAATTTTCATGTCTTCGTTTTTCGTGCTGATTTTGTAACCTAACCTAACCTAACCTAACCTAACCTAACCTAACCTAACCTAACCCTAACCACCTATATCTTTGTGTATTAGAGTCTTAAGCATTCCAAATTGGTTTTTTGTTGTAGCATTTGTTCAGTGTAATCGTTAGACAGTCATCCTGCGCTGCATTTAGGCTATTTCTAGTCTAGTTGTAATCAGATATTTTTAGTTTCCATAATTACGTAATTTTATTCCATTTGTAAAAATTTTCATGTCTTCTGTTTTTCGTGCTGATTTTGTAACCTAACCTAATCCTAACCTAACCTAATCCTAACCTAACCTTAACCTAACCTAACTCTAACTCTAACCTAACTCTAACCTAACCTAACCTAACCTAACCCTAACCACCTATATATCTTTGTGTATTAGAGTCTTAAGCATTCCAAATTGGTTTTTGTTGTAGCATTTGTTCAGTGTAATCGTTAGACAGTCATCCTGCGCTGCATTTAGCCATTTCTAGTCTAGCTGTAATCAGTTATTTTAGTTTCCATAATTACGTAATTTTATTCCATTTGTAAAAATTTTCATGTTCGTTTTTCGTGCTGATTTTCTAACCTAACCTTACCTAACCTAACCACCTATATATCTTTGTGTATTAGAGTCTTACATTCCAAATTGGTTTTTGTTGTAGCATTTGTTCAGTGTGTAATCGTTAGACAGTCATCCTGCAACTGCATTTAGCCATTTCTAGTCTAGCTGTAATCAGTTATTTTTAGTTTCATAATTACGCAATTTTATTCCATTTGTAAAAATTTTCATGTCTTCGTTTTTCGTGCTGGGATTTTGTAACCTAACCTAACCACCTATATCTTGTGTATTAGAGTCTTAAGCATTCAAATTGGTTTTTGTTGTAGCATTTGTTCAGTGTAATTGTTAGACAGTCATCCTGCAACTGCATTTAGCCATTTCTAGTCTAGCTGTAATCAGTTATTTTAAGTTTCATAATTACGTAATTTTATTCCATTTGTAAAAATTTTCATGTCTTCGTTTTTCGTGCTGATTTTGTAACCTAACCTAACCAAACCTAACCTAACCTAACCTAACCTAACCCTAACCACCTATATCTTTGTGTATTAGAGTCTTAAGCATTCCAAATTGGTTTTTGTTGTAGCATTTGTTCAGTGTAATCGTTAGACAGTCATCCTGCAACTGCATTTAGCCATTTCTAGTCTAGTTGTAATCAGTTATTTTAGTTTCATAATTACGTAATTTTATTCCATTTGTAAAAATTTTCATGTCTTCGTTTTTCGTGCTGATTTTGTAACCTAACTCTAACTCTAACTCTAACCTAACCTAACCCTAACCACCTATATCTTTTGTGTGTATTAGAGTCTTACATTCCAAATTGGTTTTTGTTGTAGCATTTGTTCAGTGTAATTGTTAGACAGTCATCCTGCACCGCATTTAGGCCATTTCAGTCTAGTTGTAATCAGTTATTTTAGTTTCATAATTACGCAATTTTATTCCATTTGTAAAAAATTTTCATGTCTTCGTTTTTCGTGCTGATTTTGTAACCTAACCTAACTCTAACTCTAACCTAACCTTACCTAACCTAACCACCTATATATCTTTGTGTATTAGAGTCTTACATTCCAAATTGGTTTTTTGTTGTAGCATTTGTTCAGTGTAATCGTTAGACAGTCATCCTGCACCGCATTTAGCCATTTCTAGTCTAGCTGTAATCAGTTATTTTTAGTTTCATAATTACGCAATTTTATTCCATTTGTAAAAAATTTTCATGTCTTCGTTTTTCGTGCTGATTTTGTAACCTAACCTAACCACCTATATCTTTGTGTATTAGAGTCTTAAGTATTCCAAATTGGTTTTTGTTGTAGCATTTGTTCAGTGTAATCGTTAGACAGTCATCCTGCACCGCATTTAGCCATTTCTAGTCTAGCTGTAATCAGTTATTTTTAGTTTCATAATTACGCAATTTTATTCCATTTGTAAAAATTTTCATGTTCGTTTTTCGTGCTGATTTTGTAACCTAACCTAACCACCTATATCTTGTGTATTAGAGTCTTAAGCATTCCAAATTGTTTTTGTTGTAGCATTTGTTCAGTGTAATCGTTAGACAGTCATCCTGCACCGCATTTAGCCATTTCTAGTCTTAGTTGTAATCAGTTATTTTAGTTTCATAATTACGTAATTTTATTCCATTTGTAAAAATTTTCATGTCTTCGTTTTTCGTGCTGATTTTGTAACCTAACCTAACCTGACCTAACCTAACCTAACCTTACCTAACCTAACCACCTATATCTTTGTGTATTAGAGTCTTAAGCATTCCAAATTGGTTTTTGTTGTAGCATTTGTTCAGTGTAAACGTTAGACAGTCATCCTGCACCGCATTTAGGCCATTTCTAGTCTAGTTGTAATCAGTTATTTTAGTTTCATAATTACGTAATTTTATTCCATTTGTAAAAATTTTCATGTCTTCGTTTTTCGTGCTGATTTTGTAACCTAACCTAACCTAACCTAACCCTAACCACCTATATCTTTGTGTATTAGAGTCTTAAGCATTCCAAATTGGTTTTTGTTGTAGCATTTGTTCAGTGTGTAATCGTTAGACAGTCATCCTGCACCGCATTTAGGCCATTTCTAGTCTAGCTGTAATCAGTTATTTTAGTTTCATAATTACGCAATTTTATTCCATTTGTAAAAATTTTCATGTCTTCGTTTTTCGTGCTGATTTTGTAACCTAACCTAACCACCTATATCTTTGTGTATTAGGAGTCTTAAGCATCTAAATTGGTTTTTTGTTGTAGCATTTGTTCAGTGTAATCGTTAGACAGTCATCCTGCACCGCATTTAGCCATTTCTAGTCTAGCTGTAATCAGTTATTTTAGTTTCCATAATTACGTAATTTTATTCCATTTGTAAAAATTTTCATGTTCGTTTTTCGTGCTGATTTTGTGTAACCTAACCTAACCACCTATATCTTGTGTATTAGAGTCTTACATTCCAAATTGGTTTTTGTTGTAGCATTTGTTCAGTGTAATCGTTAGACAGTCATCCTGCGCCGCATTTAGGCCATTTCTAGTCTAGTTGTAATCAGTTATTTTAAGTTTCATAATGACGTAATTTTATTCCATTTGTAAAAATTTTCATGTCTTCGTTTTTCGTGCTGATTTTGTAACCTAACCTAACCTAACCTAACCTAACCTAACCCTAACCACCTATATCTTTGTGTATTAGAGTCTTAAGCATTCAAAATTGGTTTTTTGTTGTAGCATTTAATCAGTGTAATCGTTAGACAGTCATCCTGCACTGCATTTAGGCCATTTCTAGTCTAGTTGTTATCAGTTATTTTTAGTTTCATAGTTACGTAATTTTATTCCATTTGTAAAAATTTTCATGTCTTCGTTTTTCGTGCTGATTTTGTAACCTAACCTAACTCTAACTCTAACTCTAACTCTAACTCTAACCTAACTCTAACCTAACCTCTAACCACCTATATCTTTGTGTATTAGAGTCTTAAGCATTCAAATTGGTTTTTGTTGTAGCATTTGTTCAGTGTAATCGTTAGACAGTCATCCTGCACCGCATTTAGGCCATTTCTAGTCTAGTTGTAATCAGTTATTTTTAGTTTCATAATTACGTAATTTTATTCCATTTGTAAAAATTTTCATGTCTTTGTTTTTCGTGCTGATTTTGTAACTCTAACCTAACCTAACCTAACCTAACCCTAACCACCTATATCTTTGTGTATTAGAGTCTTAAACATTCCAAATTGGTTTTTGTTGTAGCATTTGTTCAGTGTAACTGTTAGACAGTCATCCTGCACCGCATTTAGCCATTTCTAGTCTAGCTGTAATCAGTTATTTTTAGTTTCCATAATTACGTAATTTTATTCCATTTGTAAAAAATTTTCATGTCTTCGTTTTTCAAAGGATTTTGTAACCTAACCTAACTCTAACCCTAACCACCTATATCTTTGTATTAGAGTCTTAAGCATTCCAAATTGGTTTTTGTTGCAGCATTTGTTCAGTGTAATCGTTAGACAGTCATCCTGCAACTGCATTTAGCCATTTCTAGTCTAGCTGTAATCAGTTATTTTTAGTTTCATAATTACGCAATTTTATTCCATTTGTAAAAATTTTCATGTTCGTTTTTCGTGCTGATTTTGTAACCTAACCTAACCACCTATATCTTTGTGTATTAGAGTCTTAAGCATTCAAATTGGTTTTTGTTGCAGCATTTGTTCAGTGTAACTGTTAGACAGTCATCCTGCACCGCATTTAGCCATTTCTAGTCTAGTTGTAATCAGTTATTTTTAGTTTCCATAATTACGTAATTTTATTCCATTTGTAAAAATTTTCATGTCTTCGTTTTTCGTGCTGATTTTGTAACCTAACTCTAACTCTAACCTAACCTAACCTTAACCTAACCCTAACCACCTATATCTTTTGTGTGTATTAGAGTCTTAAGCATTCCAAATTGGTTTTTGTTGTAGCATTTGTTCAGTGTAATCGTTAGACAGTCATCCTGCAACTGCATTTAGGCCATTTCTAGTCTAGTTGTAATCAGTTATTTTAGTTTCATAATTACGTAATTTTATTCCATTTGTAAAAATTTTCATGTTCGTTTTTCGTGCTGGATTTTGTAACCTAACCTAACCTAACTCTAACCTAACCTAACCCTAACCACCTATATCTTTGTGTATTAGAGTCTTAAGCATTCCAAATTGGTTTTTGTTGTAGCATTTGTTCAGTGTAATCGTTAGACAGTCATCCTGCAACTGCATTTAGGCCATTTCTAGTCTAGTTGTAATCAGTTATTTTTAGTTTCATAATTACGTAATTTTATTCCATTTGTAAAAATTTTCATGTTCGTTTTTCGTGCTGATTTTGTAACCTAACCTAACCTGACCTAACCTAACCTGACCTAACCTAACCTAACCACCTATATCTTTGTGTATTAGAGTCTTAAGCATTCCAAATTGGTTTTTGTTGTAGCATTTGTTCAGTGTAATCGTTAGGACAGTCATCCTGCACCGCATTTAGGCCATTTCTAGTCTTAGTTGTAATCAGTTATTTTAGTTTCATAATTACGTAATTTTATTCCATTTGTAAAAATTTTCATGTCTTCGTTTTTCGTGCTGATTTTGTAACCTTAACCTAACCTAACCTGACCTAACCTAACCTAACCTAACCACCTATATCTTTGTGTATTAGAGTCTTAAGCATTCCAAATTGTTTTTGTTGTAGCATTTGTTCAGTGTAATTGTTAGACAGTCATCCTGCAACTGCATTTAGCCATTTCTAGTCTAGTTGTAATCAGTTATTTTAGTTTCATAATTACGTAATTTTATTCCATTTGTAAAAATTTTCATGTCTCTGTTTTTCGTGCTGGATTTTGTAACCTAACCTAACCACCTATATCTTTGTGTATTAGGAGTCTTAAGCATTCAAATTGGTTTTTTGTTGTAGCATTTGTTCAGTGTAATTGTTAGACAGTCATCCTGCGCTGCATTTAGGCCATTTCAGTCTAGTTGTAATCAGTTATTTTAAGTTTCATAATTACGTACTTTATTCCATTTGTAAAAATTTTCATGTTCGTTTTTCGTGCTGGATTTTGTAACCTAACCTAACCTGACCTAACCTAACCTAACTCAACCTAACCTAACCTAACCACCTATATCTTTGTGTATTAGAGTCTTAAGCATTCAAATTGGTTTTTGTTGTAGCATTTGTTCAGTGTAATCGTTAGACAGTCATCCTGCGCTGCATTTAGGCCATTTCTAGTCTAGTTGTAATCAGTTATTTTTAGTTTCCATAATTACGTAATTTTATTCCATTTGTAAAAATTTTCATGTCTTCGTTTTTCAAAGGATTTTGTAACCTTAACCTAACCCTAACCACCTATATATCTTTGTGTATTAGAGTCTTACATTCCAAATTGGTTTTTGTTGTAGCATTTGTTCAGTGTAACTGTTAGACAGTCATCCTGCAACTGCATTTAGCCATTTCTAGTCTAGCTGTAATCAGTTATTTTTAGTTTCATAATTACGCAATTTTATTCCATTTGTAAAAATTTTCATGTCTCTGTTTTTCGTGCTGATTTTGTGTAACCTAACCTAACCACCTATATCTTGTGTATTAGAGTCTTAAGCATTCCAAATTGGTTTTTGTTGCAGCATTTGTTCAGTGTGTAATCGTTAGACAGTCATCCTGCAACTGCATTTAGGCCATTTCTAGTCTAGTTGTAATCAGTTATTTTTAGTTTCCATAATTACGTAATTTTATTCCATTTGTAAAAATTTTCATGTCTTCGTTTTTCAAAGGATTTTGTAACCTAACCTAACCTAACCTGACCTAACCTAACCTTAACTCTAACCTAACCTAACTCTAACTCTAACCTAACTCTAACCTAACCTAACCTAACCACCTATATCTTTGTGTATTAGAGTCTTAAGCATTCCAAATTGGTTTTTGTTGTAGCATTTGTTCAGTGTGTAATCGTTAGACAGTCATCCTGCGCCGCATTTAGGCCATATTTCTAGTCTAGTTGTAATCAGTTATTTTAAGTTTCATAATTACGTAATTTTATTCCATTTGTAAAAATTTTCATGTCTCGTTTTTCGTGCTGATTTTGTAACCTAACCTAACCTAACTCTAACTCTAACCTAACCCTAACCACCTATATCTTTGTGTATTAGAGTCTTAAGCATTCCAAATTGGTTTTTGTTGTAGCATTTGTTCAGTGTAATCGTTAGACAGTCATCCTGCACCGCATTTAGGCCATTTCTAGTCTTAGTTGTAATCAGTTATTTTTAGTTTCATAATTACGTAATTTTATTCCATTTGTAAAAATTTTCATGTTCGTTTTTCGTGCTGATTTTGTAACCTAACCTAACCACCTATATCTTTGTGTATTAGAGTCTTAAGCATTCCAAATTGGTTTTTGTTGTAGCATTTGTTCAGTGTAACTGTTAGACAGTCATCCTGCAACTGCATTTAGCCATTTCTAGTCTAGCTGTAATCAGTTATTTTTAGTTTCATAATTACGTAATTTTATTCCATTTGTAAAAATTTTCATGTTCGTTTTTCGTGCTGATTTTGTAACCTAACCTAACCACCTATATCTTGTGTATTAGAGTCTTAAGCATCTAAATTGGTTTTTGTTGTAGTATTTGTTCAGTGTAACTGTTAGACAGTCATCCTGCAACTGCATTTAGCCATTTCTAGTCTAGTTGTAATCAGATATTTTAGTTTCATAATTACGTAATTTTATCTCCATTTGTAAAAAATTTTCATGTCTTCGTTTTTCGTGCTGATTTTGTAACCTAACCTAACCACCTATATCTTGTGTATTAGAGTCTTACATTCCAAATTGGTTTTTGTTGCAGCATTTGTTCAGTGTAACTGTTAGACAGTCATCCTGCAACTGCATTTAGCCATTTCTAGTCTAGCTGTAATCAGTTATTTTTAGTTTCCATAATTACGTAATTTTATTCCATTTGTAAAAAATTTTCATGTCTTCGTTTTTCAAAGGATTTTGTAACCTAACCTAACCACCTATATCTTTGTGTATTAGAGTCTTAAGCATTCAAATTGGTTTTTGTTGCAGCATTTGTTCAGTGTAATTGTTAGACAGTCATCCTGCGCCGCATTTAGGCCATTTCTAGTCTAGTTGTAATCAGTTATTTTAAGTTTCATAATTACGTAATTTTATTCCATTTGTAAAAATTTTCATGTCTTCGTTTTTCGTGCTGATTTTCTAACCTAACCTAACCTTAACCTAACCTAACCTCTAACCACCTATATCTTTGTGTATTAGAGTCTTAAGCATTCCAAATTGGTTTTTGTTGTAGCATTTGTTCAGTGTGTAATCGTTAGACAGTCATCCTGCACTGCATTTAGGCCATATTTCTAGTCTAGTTGTAATCAGATATTTTAGTTTCATAATTAAGTAATTTTATTCCATTTGTAAAAAATTTTCATGTCTTCGTTTTTCGTGCTGATTTTGTAACCTAACCTTAACCTAACCTAACCTTAACCTAACCTAACCTGACCTAACCTAACCTAATCCTAACCTAACCTAACCTAACCTAACCTTAACCTAACCTAACCACCTATATATCTTTTGTGTGTATTAGAGTCTTAAGCATTCCAAATTGGTTTTTGTTGCAGCATTTGTTCAGTGTAATCGTTAGACAGTCATCCTGCACCGCATTTAGGCCATATTTCTAGTCTAGTTGTAATCAGTTATTTTAAGTTTCATAATTACGTAATTTTATTCCATTTGTAAAAATTTTCATGTCTTCGTTTTTCGTGCTGATTTTGTGTAACCTAACCTAACTCTAACTCTAACTCTAACCTAACCTAACTCTAACCTAACCTAACCACCTATATCTTTGTGTATTAGAGTCTTACATTCCAAATTGGTTTTTGTTGTAGCATTTGTTCAGTGTAATCGTTAGACAGTCATCCTGCACCGCATTTAGGCCATTTCTAGTCTAGTTGTAATCAGTTATTTTTAGTTTCATAATTACGCAATTTTATTCCATTTGTAAAAAATTTTCATGTCTTCGTTTTTCGTGCTGATTTTCTAACCTAACTCTAACCTAACCTAACCTAACCTAACCTAACCTAACTCCTAACCACCTATATATCTTTGTGTATTAGAGTCTTAAGCATTCCAAATTGGTTTTTGTTGTAGCATTTGTTCAGTGTAATTGTTAGACAGTCATCCTGCAACTGCATTTAGCCATTTCTAGTCTAGCTGTAATCAGTTATTTTTAGTTTCATAATTACGCAATTTTATTCCATTTGTAAAAATTTTCATGTCTCTGTTTTTCGTGCTGATTTTGTAACCTAACCTAACCACCTATATCTTTGTGTATTAGAGTCTTAAGCATTCCAAATTGGTTTTTGTTGCAGCATTTGTTCAGTGTAATCGTTAGACAGTCATCCTGCAACTGCATTTAGGCCATATTTCTAGTCTAGCTGTAATCAGTTATTTTTAGTTTCCATAATTACGTAATTTTATTCCATTTGTAAAAAATTTTCATGTCTTCGTTTTTCAAAGGATTTTGTAACCTAACCTAACCACCTATATCTTTGTGTATTAGAGTCTTAAGCATTCCAAATTGGTTTTTGTTGCAGCATTTGTTCAGTGTAATCGTTAGACAGTCATCCTGCACCGCATTTAGGCCATTTCTAGTCTAGTTGTAATCAGTTATTTTTAGTTTCCATAATTACGTAATTTTATTCCATTTGTAAAAATTTTCATGTCTTCGTTTTTCGTGCTGATTTTGTAACCTAACTCTAACTCTAACCTAACCTAACCTAACCTAACCTAACCCTAACCACCTATATCTTGTGTATTAGAGTCTTAAGCATTCAAATTGGTTTTTGTTGTAGCATTTGTTCAGTGTAATTGTTAGACAGTCATCCTGCAACTGCATTTAGCCATTTCTAGTCTAGCTGTAATCAGTTATTTTTAGTTTCATAATTACGCAATTTTATTCCATTTGTAAAAATTTTCATGTTCGTTTTTCGTGCTGATTTTGTAACCTTAACCTAACCCTAAATCCACCTATATCTTTGTGTATTAGAGTCTTAAGCATCTAAATTGGTTTTTGTTGTAGCATTTGTTCAGTGTGTAATCGTTAGACAGTCATCCTGCACCGCATTTAGCCATTTCTAGTCTAGCTGTAATCAGTTATTTTTAGTTTCATAATTACGCAATTTTATTCCATTTGTAAAAATTTTCATGTTCGTTTTTCGTGCTGATTTTGTAACCTAACCTAACCACCTATATCTTGTGTATTAGAGTCTAAGCATTCCAAATTGTTTTTGTTGTAGCATTTGTTCAGTGTAATTGTTAGACAGTCATCCTGCACCGCATTTAGGCCATTTCTAGTCTAGTTGTAATCAGTTATTTTTAGTTTCATAATTACGTAATTTTATTCCATTTGTAAAAATTTTCATGTCTTCTGTTTTTCGTGCTGATTTTGTAACTCCAACCTAACCTAACCTAATCCTAACCTAACCTAACCCTAACCACCTATATCTTTGTGTATTAGAGTCTTAAGCATTCCAAATTGGTTTTTGTTGTAGCATTTGTTCAGTGTAACTGTTAGACAGTCATCCTGCACCGCATTTAGGCCATTTCTAGTCTAGCTGTAATCAGTTATTTTTAGTTTCATAATTACGTAATTTTATTCCATTTGTAAAAATTTTCATGTTCGTTTTTCGTGCTGATTTTGTAACTCCAACCTAACCTAACCACCTATATCTTTGTGCATTAGAGTCTTAAGCATTCAAATTGGTTTTTGTTGCAGCATTTGTTCAGTGTAACTGTTAGACAGTCATCCTGCACCGCATTTAGCCATTTCTAGTCTTAGTTGTAATCAGATATTTTAGTTTCATAATTACGCAATTTTATTCCATTTGTAAAAATTTTCATGTTCGTTTTTCGTGCTGATTTTGTAACCTAACCTTACCTAACCTAACCTAATCCTAACCTAACCTAACCACCTATATCTTTGTATTAGAGTCTTACATTCCAAATTGGTTTTTGTTGCAGCATTTGTTCAGTGTAACTGTTAGACAGTCATCCTGCACCGCATTTAGCCATTTCTAGTCTTAGTTGTAATCAGTTATTTTAGTTTCATAATTACGCAATTTTATTCCATTTGTAAAAATTTTCATGTTCGTTTTTCGTGCTGATTTTGTAACCTAACCTAACCACCTATATATCTTTGTGTATTAGAGTCTTAAGTATTCCAAATTGGTTTTTGTTGCAGCATTTGTTCAGTGTAATCGTTAGACAGTCATCCTGCGCCGCATTTAGCCATTTCTAGTCTAGTTGTAATCAGTTATTTTAAGTTTCATAATTACGTAATTTTATTCCATTTGTAAAAATTTTCATGTCTTCTGTTTTTCGTGCTGATTTTGTGTAACCTAACCTTACCTAACCTAACCTAACTCTAACCTAACCTAACCTAACCACCTATATCTTTTGTGTGTATTAGAGTCTTAAGCATTCCAAATTGGTTTTTTGTTGTAGCATTTGTTCAGTGTAATCGTTAGACAGTCATCCTGCGCCGCATTTAGGCCATATTTCTAGTCTAGTTGTAATCAGTTATTTTTAGTTTCATAATTACGTAATTTTATTCCATTTGTAAAAATTTTCATGTCTTCGTTTTTCGTGCTGATTTTCTAACCTAACCTAATCCTAACCTAACCTAACCTAACCTGACCTAACCTAACCTAACCACCTATCTTTGTGTATTAGAGTCTTAAGCATTCCAAATTGGTTTTTTGTTGTAGCATTTGTTCAGTGTAATCGTTAGACAGTCATCCTGCACCGCATTTAGGCCATATTTCTAGTCTAGTTGTAATCAGTTATTTTAGTTTCATAATTACGTAATTTTATTCCATTTGTAAAAATTTTCATGTCTTCGTTTTTCGTGCTGATTTTGTAACCTAACCTAACCTAACCTAACCTAACCTAACCTAACCCTAACCACCTATATCTTTGTGTATTAGAGTCTTAAGCATTCCAAATTGGTTTTTTGTTGTAGCATTTGTTCAGTGTGTAATCGTTAGACAGTCATCCTGCACTGCATTTAGGCCATATTTCTAGTCTAGTTTTAATCAGTTATTTTAGTTTCATAATTACGCAATTTTATTCCATTTGTAAAAATTTTCATGTCTTCGTTTTTCGTGCTGATTTTCTAACCTAACCTAACCACCTATATCTTTGTATTAGAGTCTTAAGTATTCCAAATTGGTTTTTGTTGCAGCATTTGTTCAGTGTAACTGTTAGACAGTCATCCTGCAACTGCATTTAGCCATTTCTAGTCTAGCTGTAATCAGTTATTTTTAGTTTCATAATTACGCAATTTTATTCCATTTGTAAAAAATTTTCATGTCTTCGTTTTTCGTGCTGATTTTGTAACCTAACCTAACCACCTATATCTTTGTATTAGAGTCTAAGCATTCCAAATTGTTTTTGTTGTAGTATTTGTTCAGTGTAACTGTTAGACAGTCATCCTGCGCCGCATTTAGGCCATTTCTAGTCTAGTTGTAATCAGATATTTTTAGTTTCATAATTACGTAATTTTATTCCATTTGTAAAAAATTTTCATGTCTTCGTTTTTCGTGCTGATTTTGTAACCTAACCTAACCACCTATATCTTTGTATTAGAGTCTTACATTCCAAATTGGTTTTTGTTGCAGCATTTGTTCAGTGTAACTGTTAGACAGTCATCCTGCACCGCATTTAGCCATTTCTAGTCTAGCTGTAATCAGTTATTTTTAGTTTCATAATTACGCAATTTTATTCCATTTGTAAAAATTTTCATGTCTTCTGTTTTTCGTGCTGATTTTGTAACCTAACTCTAACCCTAACCACCTATATCTTTGTATTAGAGTCTTAAGCATTCAAATTGGTTTTTGTTGCAGCATTTGTTCAGTGTAATTGTTAGACAGTCATCCTGCGCCGCATTTAGCCATTTCTAGTCTAGTTTTAATCAGTTATTTTAAGTTTCATAATTACGTAATTTTATTCCATTTTAAAAAATTTTCATGTCTTCGTTTTTCGTGCTGATTTTGTAACCTAACCTAACCAAACCTAACCAAACCTAACCTAACCCTAACCACCTATATCTTTGTGTATTAGAGTCTTAAGCATTCCAAATTGGTTTTTTGTTGTAGCATTTGTTCAGTGTAATCGTTAGACAGTCATCCTGCGCCGCATTTAGGCCATATTTCTAGTCTAGTTGTAATCAGTTATTTTTAGTTTCCATAATTACGTAATTTTATTCCATTTGTAAAAATTTTCATGTCTCTGTTTTTCGTGCTGATTTTCTAACCTAACCTTACCTAACCTAACCACCTATCTTTGTGTATTAGAGTCTTAAGTATTCCAAATTGGTTTTTGTTGTAGCATTTGTTCAGTGTAACTGTTAGACAGTCATCCTGCGCTGCATTTAGGCCATTTCAGTCTAGTTGTAATCAGTTATTTTTAGTTTCCATAATTACGTAATTTTATTCCATTTGTAAAAATTTTCATGTCTCGTTTTTCGTGCTGATTTTGTAACCTAACCTAACCACCTATCTTTGTGTATTAGAGTCTTAAGCATTCCAAATTGGTTTTTGTTGTAGCATTTGTTCAGTGTGTAATCGTTAGACAGTCATCCTGCACTGCATTTAGGCCATTTCAGTCTAGTTGTAATCAGTTATTTTTAGTTTCATAATTACGTAATTTTATTCCATTTGTAAAAAATTTTCATGTCTTCGTTTTTCGTGCTGATTTTGTAACCTAACTCTAACTCTAACTCTAACCTAACCTTACCTAACCTAACCTTACCTAACCTAACCTAACCTAACCTAACCTAACCCTAACCACCTATATCTTTGTGTATTAGAGTCTTAAGCATTCCAAATTGGTTTTTGTTGTAGCATTTGTTCAGTGTAATCGTTAGACAGTCATCCTGCACTGCATTTAGGCCATTTCAGTCTAGTTGTAATCAGTTATTTTTAGTTTCATAATTACGTAATTTTATTCCATTTGTAAAAATTTTCATGTTCGTTTTTCGTGCTGATTTTGTAACCCAACCTAACCTAACCACCTATATCTTTGTGTATTAGAGTCTTACATTCCAAATTGGTTTTTGTTGCAGCATTTGTTCAGTGTAACTGTTAGACAGTCATCCTGCAACTGCATTTAGGCCATATTTCTAGTCTAGCTGTAATCAGTTATTTTTAGTTTCATAATTACGTAATTTTATTCCATTTGTAAAAAATTTTCATGTCTTCGTTTTTCGTGCTGATTTTGTAACCTAACCTAACCACCTATCTTTGTGTATTAGAGTCTAAGCATTCCAAATTGTTTTTGTTGTAGCATTTGTTCAGTGTAATCGTTAGGACAGTCATCCTGCGCCGCATTTAGCCATTTCTAGTCTTAGTTGTAATCAGTTATTTTTAGTTTCATAATTACGTAATTTTATTCCATTTGTAAAAATTTTCATGTCTTCGTTTTTCGTGCTGATTTTGTAACCTAACCTAACCTAACCTGACCTAACCTAACCTTAACCCTAACCACCTATATATCTTTTGTGTGTATTAGAGTCTTAAGCATTCCAAATTGGTTTTTGTTGTAGCATTTGTTCAGTGTGTAATCGTTAGACAGTCATCCTGCAACTGCATTTAGGCCATATTTCTAGTCTAGTTGTAATCAGTTATTTTTAGTTTCATAATTACGTAATTTTATTCCATTTGTAAAAATTTTCATGTCTTCGTTTTTCAAAGGATTTTGTAACCTAACCTAACCTAACTCTAACCTAACCTAACCCTAACCACCTATATATCTTTTGTGTGTATTAGAGTCTTAAGCATTCCAAATTGGTTTTTTGTTGTAGCATTTGTTCAGTGTAATTGTTAGACAGTCATCCTGCACCGCATTTAGGCCATTTCTAGTCTAGTTGTAATCAGATATTTTAGTTTCCATAATTACGTAATTTTATTCCATTTGTAAAAATTTTCATGTCTCTGTTTTTCGTGCTGATTTTGTGTAACCTAACCTAATCCTAACCTAACCTAACCTCTAACCACCTATATATCTTTTGTGTGTATTAGAGTCTTAAGCATTCCAAATTGGTTTTTGTTGTAGCATTTGTTCAGTGTAATTGTTAGACAGTCATCCTGCAACTGCATTTAGGCCATATTTCTAGTCTAGTTTTAATCAGTTATTTTTAGTTTCATAATTACGTAATTTTATTCCATTTGTAAAAAATTTTCATGTCTTCGTTTTTCGTGCTGATTTTGTAACTCAACCTAACCTAACCTAACCTCTAACCACCTATATCTTTGTGTATTAGAGTCTTACATTCCAAATTGGTTTTTGTTGCAGCATTTGTTCAGTGTAATCGTTAGACAGTCATCCTGCACCGCATTTAGCCATTTCTAGTCTAGCTGTAATCAGTTATTTTTAGTTTCCATAATTACGTAATTTTATTCCATTTGTAAAAAATTTTCATGTCTTCGTTTTCGTGCTGATTTTGTGTAACCTAACCTTAACCCTAACCACCTATATATCTTTTGTGTGTATTAGAGTCTAAGCATTCCAAATTGGTTTTTGTTGCAGCATTTGTTCAGTGTAATCGTTAGACAGTCATCCTGCGCCGCATTTAGGCCATATTTCTAGTCTAGTTGTAATCAGTTATTTTTAGTTTCATAATTACGTAATTTTATTCCATTTGTAAAAAATTTTCATGTCTTCGTTTTTCGTGCTGATTTTCTAACCTAACCTAACCTAATCCTAACCTAACCTTAACCCTAACCACCTATATATCTTTGTGTATTAGAGTCTAAGCATTCCAAATTGTTTTTGTTGTAGCATTTGTTCAGTGTAATCGTTAGGACAGTCATCCTGCGCCGCATTTAGGCCATTTCTAGTCTAGTTGTAATCAGTTATTTTAAGTTTCATAATTACGTAATTTTATTCCATTTGTAAAAATTTTCATGTCTTCGTTTTTCGTGCTGATTTTGTAACCTAACCTAACCTAACCTAACCTAACCCTAACCACCTATATCTTTGTGTATTAGAGTCTTAAGCATTCCAAATTGGTTTTTTGTTGTAGCATTTGTTCAGTGTAATCGTTAGACAGTCATCCTGCACCGCATTTAGGCCATTTCTAGTCTAGTTGTAATCAGTTATTTTTAGTTTCATAATTACGTAATTTTATTCCATTTGTAAAAAATTTTCATGTCTTCGTTTTCGTGCTGATTTTGTGTAACCTAACCTTACCTAACCTAACCTAACCTAACCTAACCTAACTCTAACTCTAACTCTAACTCTAACCTAACCCTAACCACCTATATCTTGTGTATTAGAGTCTTAAGCATTCCAAATTGGTTTTTGTTGTAGCATTTGTTCAGTGTAATCGTTAGACAGTCATCCTGCAACTGCATTTAGCCATTTCTAGTCTAGTTGTAATCAGTTATTTTAGTTTCATAATTACGTAATTTTATTCCATTTGTAAAAATTTTCATGTCTTCGTTTTTCGTGCTGATTTTGTAACCTAACCTAACCTAACTCTAACCTAACCTTACCTAACCTAACCTAACCACCTATATATCTTTTGTGTGTATTAGAGTCTTAAGCATTCCAAATTGGTTTTTGTTGTAGCATTTGTTCAGTGTAACTGTTAGACAGTCATCCTGCGCTGCATTTAGGCCATTTCTAGTCTAGTTGTAATCAGTTATTTTAGTTTCCATAATTACGTAATTTTATTCCATTTGTAAAAATTTTCATGTCTCGTTTTTCGTGCTGATTTTGTAACCTAACCTAACCACCTATATCTTTGTATTAGAGTCTTAAGCATTCAAATTGGTTTTTGTTGCAGCATTTGTTCAGTGTAATTGTTAGACAGTCATCCTGCACCGCATTTAGGCCATATTTCTAGTCTAGCTGTAATCAGTTATTTTAGTTTCCATAATTACGTAATTTTATTCCATTTGTAAAAATTTTCATGTCTTCGTTTTCGTGCTGATTTTGTAACCTAACCTAACCACCTATCTTTGTGTATTAGAGTCTAAGCATTCCAAATTGTTTTTGTTGTAGCATTTGTTCAGTGTAATTGTTAGACAGTCATCCTGCGCTGCATTTAGGCCATTTCTAGTCTAGTTGTAATCAGTTATTTTTAGTTTCATAATTACGTAATTTTATTCCATTTGTAAAAATTTTCATGTCTTCGTTTTCGTGCTGATTTTGTAACCTAACCTAACCACCTATCTTTGTGTATTAGAGTCTTACATTCCAAATTGGTTTTTGTTGTAGCATTTGTTCAGTGTAATCGTTAGACAGTCATCCTGCACCGCATTTAGCCATTTCTAGTCTTAGTTGTAATCAGTTATTTTAGTTTCATAATTACGTAATTTTATTCCATTTGTAAAAATTTTCATGTTCGTTTTTCGTGCTGATTTTGTAACCTAACCTAACCACCTATATATCTTTGTGTATTAGAGTCTTAAGTATTCCAAATTGGTTTTTGTTGTAGCATTTGTTCAGTGTAATTGTTAGACAGTCATCCTGCGCTGCATTTAGGCCATTTCTAGTCTAGTTGTAATCAGTTATTTTTAGTTTCATAATTACGTAATTTTATTCCATTTGTAAAAATTTTCATGTCTTCGTTTTTCAAAGGATTTTGTAACCTAACCTAACCACCTATCTTTGTGTATTAGAGTCTTAAGCATTCCAAATTGGTTTTTGTTGCAGCATTTGTTCAGTGTAACTGTTAGACAGTCATCCTGCACCGCATTTAGCCATTTCTAGTCTTAGTTGTAATCAGATATTTTTAGTTTCATAATTACGCAATTTTATTCCATTTGTAAAAATTTTCATGTTCGTTTTTCGTGCTGATTTTGTAACCTAACCTAACCACCTATATCTTTGTATTAGAGTCTAAGCATTCCAAATTGTTTTTGTTGTAGCATTTGTTCAGTGTAATCGTTAGACAGTCATCCTGCACCGCATTTAGCCATTTCTAGTCTAGTTGTAATCAGTTATTTTAGTTTCATAATTACGTAATTTTATTCCATTTGTAAAAATTTTCATGTCTCGTTTTTCGTGCTGATTTTGTAACCTAACCTTAACCTAACCTAACCTAACCCTAACCACCTATATCTTGTGTATTAGAGTCTTAAGCATTCCAAATTGGTTTTTGTTGTAGCATTTGTTCAGTGTAATCGTTAGACAGTCATCCTGCAACTGCATTTAGGCCATTTCTAGTCTAGTTGTAATCAGATATTTTAGTTTCATAATTACGTAATTTTATTCCATTTGTAAAAATTTTCATGTCTTCGTTTTTCGTGCTGATTTTGTAACCTAACCTAATCCTAACCTAACCTAACCTTACCTAACCTAACCCTAACCACCTATATCTTTTGTGTGTATTAGAGTCTTAAGCATTCCAAATTGGTTTTTTGTTGTAGCATTTGTTCAGTGTGTAATCGTTAGACAGTCATCCTGCACCGCATTTAGCCATTTCTAGTCTAGTTGTAATCAGTTATTTTTAGTTTCATAATTACGTAATTTTATTCCATTTGTAAAAAATTTTCATGTCTTCGTTTTTCGTGCTGATTTTGTGTAACCTAACCTTACCTAACCTAACCTAACCTAACTCTAACCTAACTCTAACCCTAACCACCTATATATCTTTGTGTATTAGAGTCTTAAGCATTCCAAATTGGTTTTTGTTGTAGCATTTGTTCAGTGTAATCGTTAGGACAGTCATCCTGCACTGCATTTAGGCCATATTTCTAGTCTAGTTGTAATCAGATATTTTAGTTTCATAATTACGTAATTTTATTCCATTTGTAAAAAATTTTCATGTCTTCGTTTTTCGTGCTGATTTTGTAACCTAACCTAACCACCTATCTTTGTGTATTAGAGTCTTACATTCCAAATTGGTTTTTGTTGTAGCATTTGTTCAGTGTAATCGTTAGACAGTCATCCTGCACTGCATTTAGGCCATTTCTAGTCTAGCTGTAATCAGTTATTTTTAGTTTCCATAATTACGTAATTTTATTGCATTTGTAAAAAATTTTCATGTCTTCGTTTTTCAAAGGATTTTGTAACCTAACCTAACCACCTATATCTTTGTGTATTAGAGTCTAAGCATTCCAAATTGGTTTTTGTTGCAGCATTTGTTCAGTGTAATCGTTAGACAGTCATCCTGCAACTGCATTTAGGCCATTTCTAGTCTAGTTGTAATCAGTTATTTTTAGTTTCATAATTACGTAATTTTATTCCATTTGTAAAAATTTTCATGTCTCTGTTTTTCGTGCTGATTTTGTAACCTAACTCTAACTCTAACTCTAACTCTAACCTAACCTAACCTAACCTAACCCTAACCACCTATATCTTTGTGTATTAGAGTCTTAAGCATTCCAAATTGGTTTTTGTTGTAGCATTTGTTCAGTGTAATCGTTAGGACAGTCATCCTGCACCGCATTTAGCCATTTCTAGTCTAGTTGTAATCAGTTATTTTTAGTTTCATAATTACGTACTTTATTCCATTTGTAAAAATTTTCATGTCTTCGTTTTTCGTGCTGATTTTGTAACCTAACCTTAACCTAACTCTAACCTAACCTAACCCTAACCACCTATATATCTTTGTGTATTAGAGTCTTAAGCATTCCAAATTGTTTTTGTTGTAGCATTTGTTCAGTGTAATCGTTAGACAGTCATCCTGCACCGCATTTAGGCCATATTTCTAGTCTAGTTGTAATCAGTTATTTTTAGTTTCATAATTACGTAATTTTATTCCATTTGTAAAAATTTTCTATGTCTTCGTTTTTCGTGCTGATTTTGTGTAACCTAACCTTACCTAACCTAACCTAACCTAATCCTAACTCTAACCTAACCTAACCTAACCCTAACCACCTATATATCTTTTGTGTGTATTAGAGTCTTAAGCATTCCAAATTGGTTTTTTGTTGTAGCATTTGTTCAGTGTAATCGTTAGACAGTCATCCTGCACCGCATTTAGGCCATTTCTAGTCTAAATGTAATCAGTTATTTTTAGTTTCATAATTACGTAATTTTATTCCATTTGTAAAAATTTTCATGTCTTCGTTTTTCGTGCTGATTTTGTAACCTAACCTAACCACCTATCTTTGTGTATTAGAGTCTTACATTCCAAATTGGTTTTTGTTGTAGCATTTGTTCAGTGTAATCGTTAGACAGTCATCCTGCAACTGCATTTAGCCATTTCTAGTCTAGCTGTAATCAGTTATTTTTAGTTTCATAATTAAGTAATTTTATTCCATTTGTAAAAAATTTTCATGTCTTCGTTTTTCGTGCTGATTTTGTAACCTAACCTAACCACCTATCTTTGTGTATTAGAGTCTTAAGTATTCCAAATTGGTTTTTGTTGTAGCATTTGTTCAGTGTAATCGTTAGACAGTCATCCTGCACCGCATTTAGGCCATTTCTAGTCTAGATGTAATCAGTTATTTTTAGTTTCATAATTACGTAATTTTATTCCATTTGTAAAAATTTTCATGTCTTCGTTTTTCGTGCTGATTTTGTAACCTAACCTTAACCTAACCTAACCTAACCCTAACCACCTATATCTTTGTGTATTAGAGTCTTAAGCATTCCAAATTGGTTTTTGTTGTAGCATTTGTTCAGTGTGTAATCGTTAGGACAGTCATCCTGCAACTGCATTTAGCCATTTCTAGTCTAGCTGTAATCAGTTATTTTTAGTTTCCATAATTACGTAATTTTATTCCATTTGTAAAAATTTTCATGTTCGTTTTTCGTGCTGATTTTCTAACCTAACCTTACCTAACCTAACCACCTATATCTTTGTGTATTAGAGTCTTAAGCATTCCAAATTGGTTTTTGTTGCAGCATTTGTTCAGTGTAACTGTTAGACAGTCATCCTGCACCGCATTTAGCCATTTCTAGTCTAGCTGTAATCAGTTATTTTTAGTTTCCATAATTACGTAATTTTATTCCATTTGTAAAAATTTTCATGTCTTCGTTTTTCAAAGGATTTTGTAACCTAACCTAACCACCTATCTTTGTGTATTAGAGTCTTAAGCATTCCAAATTGTTTTTGTTGTAGCATTTGTTCAGTGTAATCGTTAGACAGTCATCCTGCAACTGCATTTAGGCCATATTTCTAGTCTAGTTGTAATCAGTTATTTTTAGTTTCATAATTACGTAATTTTATTCCATTTGTAAAAATTTTCATGTCTTCGTTTTTCGTGCTGATTTTCTAACCTAACCTAAACCTAACCTAACCTGACCTAACCTAACCTAACCCTAACCACCTATATCTTTGTGTATTAGAGTCTTAAGCATTCCAAATTGGTTTTTTGTTGTAGCATTTGTTCAGTGTAATCGTTAGACAGTCATCCTGCACCGCATTTAGCCATTTCTAGTCTAGCTGTAATCAGTTATTTTTAGTTTCATAATTACGCAATTTTATTCCATTTGTAAAAATTTTCATGTCTTCGTTTTTCAAAGGATTTTGTAACCTAACCTAACCACCTATATCTTGTGTATTAGAGTCTTACATTCCAAATTGGTTTTTGTTGCAGCATTTGTTCAGTGTAATCGTTAGACAGTCATCCTGCAACTGCATTTAGCCATTTCTAGTCTTAGTTGTAATCAGATATTTTTAGTTTCATAATTACGCAATTTTATTCCATTTGTAAAAATTTTCATGTCTCGTTTTTCGTGCTGATTTTCTAACCTAACCTAACCTAACCTAACCTAACCCTAACCACCTATATCTTTGTGTATTAGAGTCTTAAGCATTCCAAATTGGTTTTTGTTGTAGCATTTGTTCAGTGTAATCGTTAGACAGTCATCCTGCGCTGCATTTAGCCATTTCTAGTCTAGCTGTAATCAGTTATTTTTAGTTTCATAATTACGCAATTTTATTCCATTTGTAAAAATTTTCATGTCTTCGTTTTTCAAAGGATTTTGTAACCTAACCTAACCACCTATATCTTGTGTATTAGAGTCTTACATTCCAAATTGGTTTTTGTTGCAGCATTTGTTCAGTGTAATTGTTAGACAGTCATCCTGCAACTGCATTTAGCCATTTCTAGTCTTAGTTGTAATCAGTTATTTTTAGTTTCATAATTACGTACTTTATTCCATTTGTAAAAATTTTCATGTCTCGTTTTTCGTGCTGATTTTGTAACCTAACCTAACCTAATCTAACCTAAACTAACCTAACCTAACCACCTATATCTTTGTGTATTAGAGTCTTAAGCATTCCAAATTGGTTTTTGTTGTAGCATTTGTTCAGTGTAATCGTTAGACAGTCATCCTGCAACTGCATTTAGCCATTTCTAGTCTTAGTTGTAATCAGTTATTTTAAGTTTCATAATTACGTAATTTTATTCCATTTGTAAAAATTTTCTATGTCTTCGTTTTTCGTGCTGATTTTGTAACCTAACTCTAACTCTAACCTAACCTAACTCTAACCTAACCTAATCCTAACCTAACCTAACTCTAACCCTAACCACCTATATCTTTGTGTATTAGAGTCTAAGCATTCCAAATTGGTTTTTGTTGTAGCATTTGTTCAGTGTAATCGTTAGACAGTCATCCTGCAACTGCATTTAGCCATTTCTAGTCTAGTTGTAATCAGATATTTTTAGTTTCATAATTACGCAATTTTATTCCATTTGTAAAAATTTTCATGTCTTCGTTTTTCGTGCTGATTTTGTAACCTAACCTAACCACCTATATCTTGTGTATTAGAGTCTTACATTCCAAATTGGTTTTTGTTGCAGCATTTGTTCAGTGTAATCGTTAGACAGTCATCCTGCAACTGCATTTAGCCATTTCTAGTCTAGCTGTAATCAGTTATTTTTAGTTTCCATAATTACGTAATTTTATTCCATTTGTAAAAAATTTTCATGTCTTCGTTTTTCAAAGGATTTTGTAACCTAACCTAACCACCTATATCTTTGTGTATTAGAGTCTAAGCATTCCAAATTGGTTTTTGTTGCAGCATTTGTTCAGTGTAATCGTTAGGACAGTCATCCTGCGCCGCATTTAGGCCATTTCTAGTCTAGTTGTAATCAGTTATTTTTAGTTTCATAATTACGTAATTTTATTCCATTTGTAAAAATTTTCTATGTCTTCGTTTTTCGTGCTGATTTTGTGTAACCTAACCTAACCTAACTCTAACCTAACCTAACCCTAACCACCTATATCTTTGTGTATTAGAGTCTTAAGCATTCCAAATTGGTTTTTGTTGTAGCATTTGTTCAGTGTAATCGTTAGACAGTCATCCTGCAACTGCATTTAGGCCATTTCTAGTCTAGTTGTAATCAGTTATTTTTAGTTTCATAATTACGTAATTTTATTCCATTTGTAAAAATTTTCATGTCTTCGTTTTTCGTGCTGATTTTGTAACCTAACCTAACTCTAACTCTAACCTTAACCTAACCTAACTCTAACCCTAACCACCTATCTTTGTGTATTAGAGTCTTAAGCATTCCAAATTGGTTTTTGTTGTAGCATTTGTTCAGTGTGTAATCGTTAGACAGTCATCCTGCACCGCATTTAGGCCATATTTCTAGTCTAGTTGTAATCAGTTATTTTTAGTTTCCATAATTACGTAATTTTATTCCATTTGTAAAAATTTTCATGTCTTCGTTTTTCGTGCTGATTTTCTAACCTAACTCTAACCTTAACCTAACTCTAACTCTAACCTAACCTAACCACCTATATCTTTTGTGTGTATTAGAGTCTTAAGCATTCCAAATTGGTTTTTGTTGTAGCATTTGTTCAGTGTAATCGTTAGGACAGTCATCCTGCACCGCATTTAGGCCATATTTCTAGTCTAGTTGTAATCAGATATTTTTAGTTTCATAATTACGTAATTTTATTCCATTTGTAAAAATTTTCATGTCTTCTGTTTTTCGTGCTGATTTTGTAACCTAACCTTAACCTAACTCTAACTCTAACCTAACTCTAACCTAACCCTAACCACCTATATATCTTTGTGTATTAGAGTCTTAAGCATTCCAAATTGGTTTTTGTTGTAGCATTTGTTCAGTGTAATCGTTAGACAGTCATCCTGCACCGCATTTAGGCCATATTTCTAGTCTAGTTGTAATCAGTTATTTTTAGTTTCATAATTACGTAATTTTATTCCATTTGTAAAAATTTTCATGTCTTCGTTTTTCGTGCTGATTTTGTAACCTAACCTAACCACCTATCTTTGTGTATTAGAGTCTTACATTCCAAATTGGTTTTTGTTGCAGCATTTGTTCAGTGTAACTGTTAGACAGTCATCCTGCACCGCATTTAGCCATTTCTAGTCTAGCTGTAATCAGTTATTTTAAGTTTCATAATTACGTAATTTTATTCCATTTGTAAAAAATTTTCATGTCTTCGTTTTTCAAAGGATTTTGTAACCTAACCTAACCACCTATCTTTGTGTATTAGAGTCTTAAGCATTCCAAATTGGTTTTTGTTGCAGCATTTGTTCAGTGTAATCGTTAGACAGTCATCCTGCACCGCATTTAGGCCATTTCTAGTCTTAGTTGTAATCAGTTATTTTAAGTTTCATAATTACGTAATTTTATTCCATTTGTAAAAATTTTCATGTCTTCGTTTTTCGTGCTGATTTTGTAACCTAACCTAATCCTAACCTAACCTAACCTAACCTAACTCTAACTCTAACCCTAACCACCTATCTTTGTGTATTAGAGTCTTAAGCATTCAAATTGGTTTTTTGTTGTAGCATTTGTTCAGTGTAATCGTTAGACAGTCATCCTGCACCGCATTTAGGCCATTTCTAGTCTAGTTGTAATCAGTTATTTTTAGTTTCATAATTACGTAATTTTATTCCATTTGTAAAAATTTTCATGTCTTCGTTTTTCGTGCTGATTTTGTAACCTAACCTTACCTAACCTAACCTAACCTAACCCTAACCACCTATATCTTTGTGTATTAGAGTCTTAAGCATTCCAAATTGGTTTTTTGTTGTAGCATTTGTTCAGTGTAATCGTTAGACAGTCATCCTGCGCTGCATTTAGGCAATTTCTAGTCTAGTTTTAATCAGTTATTTTTAGTTTCATAATTACGCAATTTTATTCCATTTGTAAAAATTTTCTATGTCTTCGTTTTTCGTGCTGGATTTTGTAACCTTAACCTAACCTAACCACCTATCTTTGTGTATTAGAGTCTTAAGTATTCCAAATTGGTTTTTGTTGTAGCATTTGTTCAGTGTGTAATCGTTAGACAGTCATCCTGCGCTGCATTTAGGCCATTTCAGTCTAGTTGTAATCAGTTATTTTAAGTTTCATAATTACGTAATTTTATTCCATTTGTAAAAATTTTCATGTTCGTTTTTCGTGCTGATTTTCTAACCTAACCTAACCACCTATATCTTTTGTGTGTATTAGAGTCTTAAGCATTCCAAATTGGTTTTTTGTTGTAGCATTTGTTCAGTGTAATCGTTAGACAGTCATCCTGCACCGCATTTAGGCCATTTCTAGTCTTAGTTGTAATCAGTTATTTTTAGTTTCCATAATTACGTAATTTTATTCCATTTGTAAAAATTTTCATGTTCGTTTTTCGTGCTGGATTTTGTAACCTAACTCTAACCTAACCTAACCTGACCTAACCTAACCTGACCTAACCTAACCTAACTCAACCTAACCTAACCTAACTCTAACCTAACCTAACCTTAACCTAACCCTAACCACCTATATATCTTTGTGTATTAGGAGTCTTAAGCATTCCAAATTGGTTTTTTGTTGTAGCATTTGTTCAGTGTAACTGTTAGACAGTCATCCTGCGCCGCATTTAGCCATTTCTAGTCTTAGTTGTAATCAGATATTTTTAGTTTCATAATTACGTAATTTTATTCCATTTGTAAAAATTTTCATGTCTTCTGTTTTTCGTGCTGATTTTCTAACCTAACCTAACCTAACCTAACCTAACCTAATCCTAACCTAACCTAACCTAACTCAACCTAACCTAACTCCTAACCACCTATCTTTGTGTATTAGAGTCTTAAGCATTCCAAATTGGTTTTTGTTGCAGCATTTGTTCAGTGTAACTGTTAGACAGTCATCCTGCGCCGCATTTAGCCATTTCTAGTCTAGCTGTAATCAGTTATTTTAAGTTTCATAATTACGCAATTTTATTCCATTTGTAAAAATTTTCATGTTCGTTTTTCGTGCTGATTTTGTAACCTTAACCTAACCTAACCACCTATATCTTGTGTATTAGAGTCTAAGCATTCCAAATTGGTTTTTGTTGTAGCATTTGTTCAGTGTAACTGTTAGACAGTCATCCTGCAACTGCATTTAGGCCATTTCAGTCTAGTTGTAATCAGATATTTTTAGTTTCATAATTACGCAATTTTATTCCATTTGTAAAAAATTTTCATGTCTTCGTTTTTCGTGCTGATTTTGTAACCTAACCTAACTCTAACTCTAACCCTAACCACCTATATCTTTTGTGTGTATTAGAGTCTAAGCATTCCAAATTGGTTTTTGTTGTAGCATTTGTTCAGTGTAACTGTTAGACAGTCATCCTGCACTGCATTTAGGCCATTTCTAGTCTTAGTTGTAATCAGTTATTTTTAGTTTCATAATTACGTACTTTATTCCATTTGTAAAAATTTTCATGTCTTCGTTTTTCGTGCTGGATTTTGTAACCTTAACCTAACCTAATCCTAACCTAACCTTAACCTAACCTAACCTAACCTAACCACCTATATCTTGTGTATTAGAGTCTAAGCATTCCAAATTGGTTTTTGTTGCAGCATTTGTTCAGTGTAACTGTTAGACAGTCATCCTGCGCTGCATTTAGGCCATTTCAGTCTAGTTGTAATCAGTTATTTTTAGTTTCCATAATTACGTAATTTTATTCCATTTGTAAAAATTTTCATGTCTTTGCTTTTCGTGCTGATTTTGTAACCTAACCTAACCACCTATCTTTGTGTATTAGAGTCTAAGCATTCCAAATTGTTTTTGTTGTAGCATTTGTTCAGTGTGTAATCGTTAGGACAGTCATCCTGCACTGCATTTAGGCCATTTCTAGTCTAGCTGTAATCAGTTATTTTAAGTTTCATAATTACGCAATTTTATTCCATTTGTAAAAATTTTCATGTCTTCGTTTTTCGTGCTGATTTTGTAACCTAACCTAACCTAACTCCTAACCACCTATATCTTTGTGTATTAGGAGTCTTAAGCATTCAAATTGGTTTTTGTTGTAGCATTTGTTCAGTGTAATTGTTAGACAGTCATCCTGCAACTGCATTTAGCCATTTCTAGTCTAGCTGTAATCAGTTATTTTTAGTTTCATAATTACGTAATTTTATTCCATTTGTAAAAATTTTCATGTTCGTTTTTCGTGCTGGATTTTGTAACCTAACCTAACCACCTATCTTTGTGTATTAGAGTCTTAAGCATTCAAATTGGTTTTTGTTGCAGCATTTGTTCAGTGTAATCGTTAGGACAGTCATCCTGCGCCGCATTTAGGCCATTTCAGTCTAGTTGTAATCAGTTATTTTTAGTTTCATAATTACGTAATTTTATTCCATTTGTAAAAATTTTCATGTCTTCGTTTTTCAAAGGATTTTGTAACCTAACCTTAACCTAACCTAACCTAATCCTAACCTAACCTAACTCTAACCCTAACCACCTATATCTTTGTGTATTAGAGTCTTAAGCATTCCAAATTGGTTTTTGTTGTAGCATTTGTTCAGTGTAATCGTTAGACAGTCATCCTGCACTGCATTTAGGCCATATTTCTAGTCTAGTTGTAATCAGTTATTTTTAGTTTCATAATTACGTAATTTTATTCCATTTGTAAAAATTTTCATGTCTTCGTTTTTCGTGCTGATTTTGTAACCTAACCTTAACCCTAACCACCTATCTTTGTGTATTAGAGTCTAAGCATTCCAAATTGGTTTTTGTTGCAGCATTTGTTCAGTGTAATCGTTAGACAGTCATCCTGCACCGCATTTAGCCATTTCTAGTCTAGCTGTAATCAGTTATTTTTAGTTTCATAATTACGCAATTTTATTCCATTTGTAAAAAATTTTCATGTCTTCGTTTTTCGTGCTGATTTTGTAACCTAACCTAACCACCTATCTTTGTGTATTAGAGTCTTAAGCATTCCAAATTGGTTTTTTGTTGTAGCATTTGTTCAGTGTAATTGTTAGACAGTCATCCTGCACCGCATTTAGGCCATTTCTAGTCTAGTTGTAATCAGTTATTTTTAGTTTCATAATTACGTAATTTTATTCCATTTGTAAAAATTTTCATGTCTTCGTTTTTCGTGCTGATTTTGTAACCTAACCTAACCTTACCCTAACCTAACCTAACCCTAACCACCTATTTCTTTGTGTATTAGAGTCTTAAGCATTCCAAATTGGTTTTTGTTGTAGCATTTGTTCAGTGTAATCGTTAGACAGTCATCCTGCGCCGCATTTAGGCCATTTCTAGTCTAGTTGTAATCAGTTATTTTTAGTTTCATAATTACGTAATTTTATTCCATTTGTAAAAATTTTCATGTCTTCGTTTTTCAAAGGATTTTGTAACCTAACCTAACCTAACTCTAACTCTAACTCTAACTCTAACTCTAACCTAACCCTAACCACCTATATCTTTGTGTATTAGAGTCTTAAGCATTCCAAATTGGTTTTTGTTGTAGCATTTGTTCAGTGTGTAATCGTTAGACAGTCATCCTGCGCCGCATTTAGGCCATTTCTAGTCTAGTTGTAATCAGTTATTTTTAGTTTCATAATTACGTAATTTTATTCCATTTGTAAAAATTTTCATGTCTTCGTTTTTCGTGCTGATTTTGTAACCTAACCTAACCTGACCTAACCTAACCTAACTCTAACCCTAACCACCTATATCTTGTGTATTAGAGTCTTAAGCATTCCAAATTGGTTTTTGTTGCAGCATTTGTTCAGTGTAATCGTTAGACAGTCATCCTGCACCGCATTTAGGCCATTTCAGTCTAGTTGTAATCAGATATTTTAGTTTCATAATTACGCAATTTTATTCCATTTGTAAAAATTTTCATGTTCGTTTTTCGTGCTGATTTTGTAACCTAACCTTAACCTAACTCTAACTCTAACCTAACTCTTAACCTAACCTAACTCTAACCTAACCTAACCTGACCTAACCTAACCTAACCCTAACCACCTATATCTTTGTGTATTAGGAGTCTTAAGCATTCCAAATTGTTTTTGTTGTAGCATTTGTTCAGTGTAATCGTTAGACAGTCATCCTGCGCCGCATTTAGCCATTTCTAGTCTAGCTGTAATCAGTTATTTTTAGTTTCATAATTACGTAATTTTATTCCATTTGTAAAAATTTTCATGTCTCGTTTTTCGTGCTGGATTTTGTAACCTAACTCTAACTCTAACTCTAACCTAACCTAACCCTAACCACCTATATCTTTGTGTATTAGAGTCTTAAGCATTCCAAATTGGTTTTTGTTGTAGCATTTGTTCAGTGTAATCGTTAGACAGTCATCCTGCGCCGCATTTAGGCCATTTCTAGTCTAGTTGTAATCAGTTATTTTAAGTTTCATAATTACGCAATTTTATTCCATTTGTAAAAATTTTCATGTTCGTTTTTCGTGCTGATTTTGTAACCTAACCTAACTCTTAACCTAACCTAATCCTAACCTAACCTAATCCTAACCTAACCTCTAACCACCTATATCTTTGTGTATTAGGAGTCTTAAGCATTCCAAATTGGTTTTTGTTGTAGCATTTGTTCAGTGTAATCGTTAGACAGTCATCCTGCGCTGCATTTAGGCCATATTTCTAGTCTAGCTGTAATCAGTTATTTTTAGTTTCATAATTAAGTAATTTTATTCCATTTGTAAAAATTTTCATGTTCGTTTTTCGTGCTGATTTTCTAACCTAACCTTAACCCTAACCACCTATCTTTGTGTATTAGAGTCTTAAGCATTCCAAATTGGTTTTTGTTGTAGCATTTGTTCAGTGTGTAATCGTTAGACAGTCATCCTGCGCTGCATTTAGGCCATATTTCTAGTCTAGCTGTAATCAGTTATTTTAAGTTTCATAATTACGTAATTTTATTCCATTTGTAAAAAATTTTCATGTCTTCGTTTTTCAAAGGATTTTGTAACCTTAACCTAACCCTAAATCCACCTATATCTTGTGTATTAGAGTCTTACATTCCAAATTGGTTTTTGTTGTAGCATTTGTTCAGTGTAATCGTTAGACAGTCATCCTGCACTGCATTTAGGCCATATTTCTAGTCTAGTTGTAATCAGTTATTTTTAGTTTCATAATTACGTAATTTTATTCCATTTGTAAAAATTTTCTATGTCTTCGTTTTTCGTGCTGATTTTGTAACCTAACCTTAACCCTAACCACCTATCTTTGTGTATTAGAGTCTTACATTCCAAATTGGTTTTTGTTGCAGCATTTGTTCAGTGTAATCGTTAGACAGTCATCCTGCAACTGCATTTAGCCATTTCTAGTCTAGCTGTAATCAGTTATTTTTAGTTTCCATAATTACGTAATTTTATTCCATTTGTAAAAAATTTTCATGTCTTCGTTTTTCAAAGGATTTTGTAACCTTAACCTAACTCTAACCCTAACCACCTATCTTTGTGTATTAGAGTCTTAAGCATTCCAAATTGTTTTTGTTGTAGCATTTGTTCAGTGTAATCGTTAGACAGTCATCCTGCACCGCATTTAGGCCATTTCTAGTCTAGCTGTAATCAGTTATTTTTAGTTTCATAATTACGCAATTTTATTCCATTTGTAAAAAATTTTCATGTCTTCGTTTTTCGTGCTGATTTTCTAACCTAACCTAACCCTAACCACCTATCTTTGTGTATTAGAGTCTTAAGTATTCCAAATTGGTTTTTGTTGTAGCATTTGTTCAGTGTAATCGTTAGACAGTCATCCTGCAACTGCATTTAGCCATTTCTAGTCTAGCTGTAATCAGTTATTTTTAGTTTCATAATTACGCAATTTTATTCCATTTGTAAAAATTTTCATGTTCGTTTTTCGTGCTGATTTTGTAACCTAACCTAACCCTAACCACCTATCTTTGTGTATTAGAGTCTTAAGTATTCCAAATTGGTTTTTGTTGTAGCATTTGTTCAGTGTAATTGTTAGACAGTCATCCTGCACCGCATTTAGGCCATTTCTAGTCTAGTTGTAATCAGTTATTTTAAGTTTCATAATTACGTAATTTTATTCCATTTGTAAAAATTTTCATGTCTTCGTTTTTCGTGCTGGATTTTGTAACCTAACTCTAACCTAACTCTAACTCTAACTCTAACTCTAACTCTAACCTAACCCTAACCACCTATATCTTTGTGTATTAGAGTCTTAAGCATTCCAAATTGGTTTTTGTTGTAGCATTTGTTCAGTGTAATTGTTAGACAGTCATCCTGCAACTGCATTTAGCCATTTCTAGTCTAGCTGTAATCAGTTATTTTTAGTTTCCATAATTACGTAATTTTATTCCATTTGTAAAAATTTTCTATGTCTTCGTTTTTCGTGCTGATTTTGTGTAACCTAACCTTACCTAACCTAACCTCTAACCACCTATATCTTTGTGTATTAGAGTCTTAAGCATTCCAAATTGGTTTTTGTTGCAGCATTTGTTCAGTGTAACTGTTAGACAGTCATCCTGCAACTGCATTTAGCCATTTCTAGTCTAGCTGTAATCAGTTATTTTTAGTTTCCATAATTACGTAATTTTATTCCATTTGTAAAAATTTTCTATGTCTTCGTTTTTCGTGCTGATTTTCTAACCTAACCTAACTCCTAACCACCTATCTTTGTGTATTAGGAGTCTTAAGCATTCCAAATTGTTTTTGTTGTAGCATTTGTTCAGTGTAATCGTTAGACAGTCATCCTGCACCGCATTTAGGCCATTTCTAGTCTAGTTGTAATCAGTTATTTTTAGTTTCATAATTACGTAATTTTATTCCATTTGTAAAAAATTTTCATGTCTTCGTTTTTCGTGCTGATTTTGTAACCTAACTCTAACTCTAACTCTAACTCTAACCTAACCTAACCTCTAACCACCTATATCTTTGTATTAGAGTCTTAAGCATTCCAAATTGTTTTTGTTGTAGCATTTGTTCAGTGTAATCGTTAGACAGTCATCCTGCACTGCATTTAGGCCATATTTCTAGTCTAGTTGTAATCAGTTATTTTAAGTTTCATAATTACGTAATTTTATTCCATTTGTAAAAATTTTCATGTCTCGTTTTTCGTGCTGATTTTGTGTAACCTAACCTAACTCTAACTCTAACCTAACCTAACCCTAACCACCTATATCTTTGTGTATTAGAGTCTTAAGCATTCCAAATTGGTTTTTGTTGTAGCATTTGTTCAGTGTAATTGTTAGACAGTCATCCTGCACCGCATTTAGCCATTTCTAGTCTAGTTGTAATCAGTTATTTTTAGTTTCCATAATTACGTAATTTTATTCCATTTGTAAAAATTTTCATGTCTTCGTTTTTCGTGCTGATTTTGTAACCTAACCTAACCTAAATCTAACCTAACCCTAACCACCTATATCTTTGTGTATTAGAGTCTTAAGCATTCCAAATTGGTTTTTTGTTGTAGCATTTGTTCAGTGTAATCGTTAGACAGTCATCCTGCACTGCATTTAGGCCATTTCAGTCTAGTTGTAATCAGTTATTTTTAGTTTCATAATTACGTAATTTTATTCCATTTGTAAAAAATTTTCATGTCTTCGTTTTTCGTGCTGATTTTGTAACCTAACTCTAACTCTAACTCTAACCTAACTCTAACCTAACCTAACCTAATCCTAACCTAACCTAACTCCTAACCACCTATATCTTTGTATTAGAGTCTTAAGCATTCCAAATTGGTTTTTGTTGTAGCATTTGTTCAGTGTAATCGTTAGACAGTCATCCTGCACCGCATTTAGGCCATTTCTAGTCTTAGTTGTAATCAGTTATTTTTAGTTTCATAATTACGTAATTTTATTCCATTTGTAAAAATTTTCATGTCTCGTTTTTCGTGCTGATTTTCTAACCTAACCTAACTCTAACCTAACCTAACCCTAACCACCTATATATCTTTTGTGTGTATTAGAGTCTTAAGCATTCCAAATTGGTTTTTGTTGTAGCATTTGTTCAGTGTAACTGTTAGACAGTCATCCTGCACCGCATTTAGGCCATTTCTAGTCTAGTTGTAATCAGTTATTTTTAGTTTCCATAATTACGTAATTTTATTCCATTTGTAAAAATTTTCATGTCTTCTGTTTTTCGTGCTGATTTTGTGTAACCTAACCTTAACCTAACTCTAACCTAACTCTAACTCTAACCTAACCTAACCCTAACCACCTATATCTTTTGTGTGTATTAGAGTCTTAAGCATTCCAAATTGGTTTTTTGTTGTAGCATTTGTTCAGTGTAATCGTTAGACAGTCATCCTGCACCGCATTTAGGCCATTTCTAGTCTAGTTGTAATCAGTTATTTTTAGTTTCATAATTAAGTAATTTTATTCCATTTGTAAAAATTTTCATGTCTTCGTTTTTCGTGCTGATTTTCTAACCTAACCTAACCTGACCTAACCTAACCTGACCTAACCTAACCTAACCCTAACCACCTATATCTTTGTGTATTAGAGTCTTAAGCATTCCAAATTGGTTTTTTGTTGTAGCATTTGTTCAGTGTAATCGTTAGACAGTCATCCTGCACCGCATTTAGCCATTTCTAGTCTAGTTGTAATCAGTTATTTTAAGTTTCATAATTACGTAATTTTATTCCATTTGTAAAAATTTTCATGTCTTCTGTTTTTCGTGCTGATTTTGTAACCTAACCTTAACCTAACTCTAACTCTAACCTAACCTAACCCTAACCACCTATATCTTGTGTATTAGAGTCTTAAGCATTCCAAATTGGTTTTTGTTGTAGCATTTGTTCAGTGTGTAATCGTTAGGACAGTCATCCTGCACCGCATTTAGGCCATTTCTAGTCTTAGTTGTAATCAGTTATTTTAGTTTCATAATTACGTAATTTTATTCCATTTGTAAAAATTTTCATGTCTTCGTTTTTCGTGCTGATTTTGTAACCTAACCTAACCTAACCTAACCTAACCACCTATATCTTTGTGTATTAGAGTCTTAAGCATTCCAAATTGGTTTTTGTTGTAGCATTTGTTCAGTGTAATCGTTAGACAGTCATCCTGCGCCGCATTTAGGCCATTTCAGTCTAGTTGTAATCAGTTATTTTAGTTTCCATAATTACGTAATTTTATTCCATTTGTAAAAATTTTCATGTTCGTTTTTCGTGCTGATTTTGTAACCTAACCTAACCACCTATATCTTTGTATTAGAGTCTTAAGTATTCCAAATTGGTTTTTGTTGCAGCATTTGTTCAGTGTAACTGTTAGACAGTCATCCTGCAACTGCATTTAGCCATTTCTAGTCTAGTTTTAATCAGTTATTTTAGTTTCCATAATTACGTAATTTTATTCCATTTGTAAAAATTTTCATGTCTTCGTTTTTCAAAGGATTTTGTAACCTAACCTAACCACCTATCTTTGTGTATTAGAGTCTTAAGCATTCCAAATTGGTTTTTGTTGCAGCATTTGTTCAGTGTAATCGTTAGACAGTCATCCTGCGCCGCATTTAGGCCATATTTCTAGTCTAGTTGTAATCAGTTATTTTAGTTTCATAATTACGCAATTTTATTCCATTTGTAAAAATTTTCATGTCTTCTGTTTTTCGTGCTGATTTTCTAACCTAACCTAATCCCAACCTAACCTAACCTAACCTAACCTAACTCTAACCTTAACCTAACCTAACCACCTATATCTTTGTGTATTAGAGTCTTAAGCATTCCAAATTGGTTTTTGTTGTAGCATTTGTTCAGTGTAATCGTTAGACAGTCATCCTGCAACTGCATTTAGGCCATTTCTAGTCTAGTTGTAATCAGTTATTTTAGTTTCATAATTACGCAATTTTATTCCATTTGTAAAAATTTTCATGTCTTCTGTTTTTCGTGCTGATTTTGTAACCTAACCTAACCTTAACTCTAACCTAACTCTAACCTTAACCTAACCTAACCACCTATATCTTTGTGTATTAGAGTCTTAAGCATCTAAATTGGTTTTTGTTGTAGCATTTGTTCAGTGTAATCGTTAGACAGTCATCCTGCACCGCATTTAGGCCATTTCTAGTCTAGTTGTAATCAGTTATTTTAGTTTCATAATTACGTAATTTTATTCCATTTGTAAAAAATTTCATGTCTTCGTTTCTCGTGCTGATTTTGTAACCTAACCTAACCTAACCTGACCTAACCTAACCTAACCCTAACCACCTTTATCTTTGTGTATTAGAGTCTTAAGCATTCCAAATTGGTTTTTTGTTGTAGCATTTGTTCAGTGTAACTGTTAGACAGTCATCCTGCGCCGCATTTAGGCCATATTTCTAGTCTAGTTGTAATCAGTTATTTTAGTTTCATAATTACGTAATTTTATTCCATTTGTAAAAATTTTCATGTCTTCGTTTTTCGTGCTGATTTTGTAACCTAACCTAACCTAACTCTAACCTAACTCTAACTCTAACCCTAACCACCTATATCTTTGTGTATTAGAGTCTTAAGCATTCCAAATTGGTTTTTGTTGCAGCATTTGTTCAGTGTAATCGTTAGGACAGTCATCCTGCACCGCATTTAGGCCATTTCTAGTCTAGTTGTAATCAGTTATTTTAGTTTCATAATTACGTAATTTTATTCCATTTGTAAAAATTTTCATGTTCGTTTTTCGTGCTGATTTTGTGTAACCTAACCTAACCACCTATCTTTGTGTATTAGAGTCTTAAGTATTCCAAATTGGTTTTTGTTGCAGCATTTGTTCAGTGTAACTGTTAGACAGTCATCCTGCAACTGCATTTAGCCATTTCTAGTCTAGCTGTAATCAGTTATTTTTAGTTTCATAATTACGCAATTTTATTCCATTTGTAAAAATTTTCATGTCTCGTTTTTCGTGCTGATTTTGTAACTCAACCTAACCTAACCACCTATATATCTTTGTGTATTAGAGTCTTAAGCATTCCAAATTGGTTTTTGTTGTAGCATTTGTTCAGTGTAATCGTTAGGACAGTCATCCTGCGCCGCATTTAGGCCATTTCTAGTCTAGTTTTAATCAGTTATTTTTAGTTTCCATAATTACGTAATTTTATTCCATTTGTAAAAATTTTCATGTCTCTGTTTTTCGTGCTGATTTTGTAACCTAACCTAACCTTAACCTAACTCTAACCTAACCTTAACCCTAACCACCTATATCTTTGTATTAGAGTCTTAAGCATTCCAAATTGGTTTTTGTTGTAGCATTTGTTCAGTGTAATCGTTAGACAGTCATCCTGCAACTGCATTTAGCCATTTCTAGTCTAGCTGTAATCAGTTATTTTTAGTTTCATAATTACGCAATTTTATTCCATTTGTAAAAATTTTCATGTTCGTTTTTCGTGCTGATTTTGTAACCTAACCTAACCACCTATATCTTTGTATTAGAGTCTAAGCATTCCAAATTGTTTTTGTTGTAGTATTTGTTCAGTGTAATGTTAGACAGTCATCCTGCAACTGCATTTAGGCCATATTTCTAGTCTAGTTGTAATCAGTTATTTTAAGTTTCATAATTACGTAATTTTATTCCATTTGTAAAAATTTTCATGTCTTCGTTTTTCGTGCTGATTTTGTAACCTAACCTAACCTTACCTAACCTAACCTAACCCTAACCTAACCTGACCTAACCTCACCTAACCCTAACCACCTATATCTTTGTGTATTAGAGTCTTAAGCATTCCAAATTGGTTTTTTGTTGTAGCATTTGTTCTGTGTAATCGTTAGACAGTCATCCTGCACCGCATTTAGGCCATTTCTAGTCTAGTTGTAATCAGTTATTTTTAGTTTCATAATTACGTAATTTTATTCCATTTGTAAAAATTTTCATGTCTGCGTTTTTCGTGCTGATTTTGTAACCTAACCTTAACTCTAACCTAACCTAACCTAACCTAACCCTAACCACCTATATATCTTTGTGTATTAGAGTCTTAAGCATTCCAAATTGGTTTTTGTTGTAGCATTTGTTCAGTGTAACTGTTAGACAGTCATCCTGCGCCGCATTTAGGCCATTTCTAGTCTAGCTGTAATCAGTTATTTTAAGTTTCATAATTACGTAATTTTATTCCATTTGTAAAAAATTTTCATGTCTTCGTTTTTCGTGCTGATTTTGTAACCTAACCTAACCACCTATATCTTTGTATTAGAGTCTTAAGCATCTAAATTGGTTTTTGTTGTAGCATTTGTTCAGTGTAATCGTTAGACAGTCATCCTGCAACTGCATTTAGCCATTTCTAGTCTAGCTGTAATCAGTTATTTTTAGTTTCATAATTACGCAATTTTATTCCATTTGTAAAAATTTTCATGTTCGTTTTTCGTGCTGATTTTGTAACCTAACCTAACCACCTATATCTTTGTATTAGAGTCTTAAGCATCTAAATTGGTTTTTGTTGTAGCATTTGTTCAGTGTAATCGTTAGGACAGTCATCCTGCAACTGCATTTAGCCATTTCTAGTCTAGTTGTAATCAGTTATTTTTAGTTTCATAATTACGCAATTTTATTCCATTTGTAAAAAATTTTCATGTCTTCGTTTTTCGTGCTGGATTTTGTAACCTAACCTAACCTAACCTAATCCTAACCTAACCTAACCTCTAACCACCTATATCTTTGTGTATTAGAGTCTTAAGCATTCCAAATTGGTTTTTGTTTGTAGCATTTGTTCAGTGTAATCGTTAGACAGTCATCTTGCACCGCATTTAGGCCATTTCTAGCCTAGTTGTAATCAGATATTTTTAGTTTCATAATTACGTAATTTTATTCCATTTGTAAAAATTTTCATGTCTTCGTTTTTCGTGCTGATTTTGTGTAACCTAACCTTAACCTAACCTAACCTAACTCTAACCTAACCTTAACCTAACCTAACCCTAACCACCTATATCTTTGTGTATTAGAGTCTTAAGCATTCCAAATTGGTTTTTTGTTGTAGCATTTGTTATGTGTAATCGTTAGACAGTCATCCTGCACCGCATTTAGGCCATTTCTAGTCTAGTTGTAATCAGTTATTTTTAGTTTCATAATTACGTAATTTTATTCCATTTGTAAAAATTTTCTATGTCTTCGTTTTTCAAAGGATTTTGTAACCTAACCTAATCCTAACCTAACCTAACTCTAACTCTAACCTAACCTAACCTAACTCTAACCCTAACCACCTATATCTTTGTGTATTAGGAGTCTTAAGCATTCCAAATTGGTTTTTGTTGTAGCATTTGTTCAGTGTAATCGTTAGACAGTCATCCTGCAACTGCATTTAGGCCATATTTCTAGTCTAGTTGTAATCAGTTATTTTTAGTTTCATAATTACGTAATTTTATTCCATTTGTAAAAATTTTCTATGTCTTCGTTTTTCGTGCTGATTTTCTAACCTAACTCTAACTCTAACCTAACCTAATCCTAACCTAACCTAACCCTAACCACCTATATCTTTGTATTAGAGTCTTAAGCATTCCAAATTGGTTTTTGTTGTAGCATTTGTTCAGTGTAATCGTTAGACAGTCATCCTGCACTGCATTTAGGCCATTTCTAGTCTTAGTTGTAATCAGTTATTTTTAGTTTCATAATTACGTAATTTTATTCCATTTGTAAAAATTTTCATGTTCGTTTTTCGTGCTGATTTTGTAACCTAACCTAACCACCTATATCTTTGTGCATTAGAGTCTTAAGCATTCAAATTGGTTTTTGTTGCAGCATTTGTTCAGTGTAATCGTTAGACAGTCATCCTGCAACTGCATTTAGCCATTTCTAGTCTAGCTGTAATCAGTTATTTTTAGTTTCCATAATTACGTAATTTTATTCCATTTGTAAAAATTTTCATGTCTTCTGTTTTTCGTGCTGATTTTGTAACCTAACTCTAACCCTAACCACCTATATCTTTGTGCATTAGAGTCTTAAGCATCTAAATTGGTTTTTGTTGTAGCATTTGTTCAGTGTAATCGTTAGACAGTCATCCTGCGCCGCATTTAGCCATTTCTAGTCTAGTTGTAATCAGTTATTTTAAGTTTCATAATTACGTAATTTTATTCCATTTGTAAAAATTTTCATGTCTTCGTTTTTCGTGCTGATTTTGTAACCTAACCTAACCTTAACCTAACTCTAACTCTAACCTAACCTAACCACCTATATCTTTGTGTATTAGAGTCTTACATTCCAAATTGGTTTTTGTTGTAGCATTTGTTCAGTGTAATCGTTAGACAGTCATCCTGCACCGCATTTAGGCCATTTCTAGTCTAGTTGTAATCAGTTATTTTTAGTTTCCATAATTACGTAATTTTATTCCATTTGTAAAAATTTTCATGTCTTCGTTTTTCAAAGGATTTTGTAACCTAACCTAATCCTAACCTAACCTAATCCTAACCTAACCTAACCTAACCACCTATATCTTTTGTGTGTATTAGAGTCTTAAGCATTCCAAATTGGTTTTTGTTGTAGCATTTGTTCAGTGTAATCGTTAGACAGTCATCCTGCACCGCATTTAGGCCATTTCTAGTCTAGTTGTAATCAGTTATTTTTAGTTTCATAATTACGTAATTTTATTCCATTTGTAAAAATTTTCATGTCTTCGTTTTTCGTGCTGATTTTGTAACCTAACCTAACCCTAACCACCTATATCTTTGTGTATTAGAGTCTTAAGCATTCCAAATTGGTTTTTTGTTGTAGCATTTGTTCAGTGTAATCGTTAGACAGTCATCCTGCACCGCATTTAGGCCATTTCTAGTCTAGTTGTAATCAGTTATTTTTAGTTTCATAATTACGTAATTTTATTCCATTTGTAAAAATTTTCATGTCTCTGTTTTTCGTGCTGATTTTGTAACCCAACCTAACCTAACCACCTATCTTTGTGTATTAGAGTCTTAAGCATCTAAATTGGTTTTTTGTTGTAGCATTTGTTCTGTGTAATCGTTAGACAGTCATCCTGCACCGCATTTAGGCCATTTCTAGTCTAGTTGTAATCAGTTATTTTTAGTTTCATAATTACGTAATTTTATTCCATTTGTAAAAATTTTCATGTCTTCGTTTTTCGTGCTGATTTTGTAACCTAACCTAACCTAACCTAACCTAACCTAACCTAACCTAACCACCTATATCTTTTGTGTGTATTAGAGTCTTAAGCATTCCAAATTGGTTTTTGTTGTAGCATTTGTTCAGTGTAATCGTTAGGACAGTCATCCTGCAACTGCATTTAGGCCATATTTCTAGTCTAGTTGTAATCAGTTATTTTTAGTTTCATAATTACGTAATTTTATTCCATTTGTAAAAAATTTTCATGTCTTCGTTTTTCGTGCTGATTTTCTAACCTAACTCTAACTCTAACCTAACTCTAACTCTAACCTTAACCTAACCTAACCTAACCTAACTCTAACCTAACCCTAACCACCTATCTTTGTGTATTAGAGTCTTAAGCATTCAAATTGGTTTTTGTTGTAGCATTTGTTCTGTGTAATCGTTAGACAGTCATCCTGCACCGCATTTAGGCCATTTCTAGTCTAGTTGTAATCAGTTATTTTTAGTTTCATAATTACGTAATTTTATTCCATTTGTAAAAATTTTCATGTCTTCGTTTTTCGTGCTGATTTTGTAACCTAACCTAACCTGACCTAACCTAACCTAACCCTAACCACCTATATCTTTGTGTATTAGAGTCTTAAGCATTCCAAATTGGTTTTTTGTTGTAGCATTTGTTCAGTGTAATCGTTAGACAGTCATCCTGCACCGCATTTAGGCCATTTCTAGTCTTAGTTGTAATCAGTTATTTTTAGTTTCATAATTACGTACTTTATTCCATTTGTAAAAATTTTCATGTCTTCGTTTTTCGTGCTGATTTTGTAACCTAACCTAACCACCTATCTTTGTGTATTAGAGTCTTACATTCCAAATTGGTTTTTGTTGTAGCATTTGTTCAGTGTAATCGTTAGACAGTCATCCTGCAACTGCATTTAGGCCATATTTCTAGTCTAGTTGTAATCAGTTATTTTAAGTTTCATAATTACGCAATTTTATTCCATTTGTAAAAATTTTCATGTCTTCTGTTTTTCGTGCTGATTTTGTAACCTAACCTAACCACCTATCTTTGTGTATTAGAGTCTTAAGCATTCAAATTGGTTTTTGTTGCAGCATTTGTTCAGTGTAATCGTTAGGACAGTCATCCTGCAACTGCATTTAGCCATTTCTAGTCTAGCTGTAATCAGTTATTTTAAGTTTCATAATTACGTAATTTTATTCCATTTGTAAAAATTTTCATGTCTCTGTTTTTCGTGCTGATTTTGTAACCTAACCTAACTCTAACCTAACCTTAACCCTAACCACCTATATCTTTGTGTATTAGAGTCTTAAGCATTCCAAATTGGTTTTTGTTGTAGCATTTGTTCAGTGTAATCGTTAGGACAGTCATCCTGCGCCGCATTTAGGCCATTTCTAGTCTTAGTTGTAATCAGTTATTTTAAGTTTCATAATTACGTAATTTTATTCCATTTGTAAAAATTTTCATGTCTTCGTTTTTCGTGCTGATTTTGTGTAACCTAACCTAATCCTAACCTAACTCTAACCTAACCTAACCCTAACCACCTATATCTTTGTATTAGAGTCTTAAGCATTCCAAATTGGTTTTTGTTGTAGCATTTGTTCAGTGTAATCGTTAGACAGTCATCCTGCGCTGCATTTAGGCCATTTCTAGTCTTAGTTGTAATCAGATATTTTAGTTTCATAATTACGTAATTTTATTCCATTTGTAAAAAATTTTCATGTCTTCGTTTTTCGTGCTGATTTTGTAACCTAACCTAACCACCTATCTTTGTGTATTAGAGTCTTACATTCCAAATTGGTTTTTGTTGCAGCATTTGTTCAGTGTAACTGTTAGACAGTCATCCTGCAACTGCATTTAGCCATTTCTAGTCTAGCTGTAATCAGTTATTTTAAGTTTCATAATTACGTAATTTTATTCCATTTGTAAAAAATTTTCATGTCTTCGTTTTTCGTGCTGATTTTGTAACCTAACCTAACCACCTATCTTTGTGTATTAGAGTCTAAGCATTCCAAATTGTTTTTGTTGTAGCATTTGTTCAGTGTAATCGTTAGACAGTCATCCTGCACCGCATTTAGGCCATTTCTAGTCTAGTTGTAATCAGTTATTTTAGTTTCATAATTACGTAATTTTATTCCATTTGTAAAAATTTTCATGTCTTCGTTTTTCGTGCTGATTTTGTAACCTAACTCTAACTCTAACCTAACCTAATCCTAACCTAACTCTAACCTAACCTAACTCTAACCTAACCCTAACCACCTATATCTTTGTGTATTAGAGTCTTAAGCATTCCAAATTGGTTTTTGTTGTAGCATTTGTTCAGTGTGTAATCGTTAGACAGTCATCCTGCGCTGCATTTAGGCCATATTTCTAGTCTAGTTGTAATCAGATATTTTAGTTTCATAATTACGTAATTTTATTCCATTTGTAAAAATTTTCATGTTCGTTTTTCGTGCTGATTTTCTAACCTAACCTAACCACCTATATCTTTGTATTAGAGTCTTAAGTATTCCAAATTGGTTTTTTGTTGTAGCATTTGTTCAGTGTAATTGTTAGACAGTCATCCTGCAACTGCATTTAGGCCATTTCTAGTCTAGCTGTAATCAGTTATTTTAGTTTCCATAATTACGTAATTTTATTCCATTTGTAAAAATTTTCATGTTCGTTTTTCGTGCTGATTTTCTAACCTAACCTAACTCCTAACCACCTATCTTTGTGTATTAGAGTCTTAAGCATTCCAAATTGGTTTTTGTTGCAGCATTTGTTCAGTGTAATCGTTAGACAGTCATCCTGCGCCGCATTTAGGCCATATTTCTAGTCTAGTTGTAATCAGTTATTTTTAGTTTCATAATTACGTAATTTTATTCCATTTGTAAAAATTTTCATGTCTTCGTTTTTCGTGCTGATTTTGTAACCTAACCTTAACCTAACCTAATCCTAACCTAACCTAACCCTAACCACCTATATCTTTGTGTATTAGAGTCTTAAGCATTCCAAATTGGTTTTTGTTGTAGCATTTGTTCAGTGTAATCGTTAGACAGTCATCCTGCACCGCATTTAGGCCATTTCAGTCTAGTTGTAATCAGTTATTTTTAGTTTCATAATTACGTAATTTTATTCCATTTGTAAAAATTTTCTATGTCTTCGTTTTTCGTGCTGATTTTGTAACCTAACCTTAACCCTAACCACCTATATCTTTGTATTAGAGTCTTAAGCATTCCAAATTGGTTTTTGTTGTAGCATTTGTTCAGTGTAACTGTTAGACAGTCATCCTGCAACTGCATTTAGCCATTTCTAGTCTAGCTGTAATCAGTTATTTTAAGTTTCATAATTACGTAATTTTATTCCATTTGTAAAAATTTTCTATGTCTTCGTTTTTCGTGCTGATTTTGTGTAACCTAACCTAACCACCTATCTTTGTGTATTAGAGTCTTACATTCCAAATTGGTTTTTGTTGCAGCATTTGTTCAGTGTGTAATCGTTAGACAGTCATCCTGCACCGCATTTAGGCCATTTCTAGTCTAGTTGTAATCAGATATTTTTAGTTTCATAATTACGTAATTTTATTCCATTTGTAAAAATTTTCATGTCTTCTGTTTTTCGTGCTGGATTTTGTAACCTAACCTAACTCTAACTCTAACCTAACCTAACTCTAACCTAACCCTAACCACCTATATCTTTGTGTATTAGAGTCTTAAGCATTCCAAATTGGTTTTTGTTGTAGCATTTGTTCAGTGTAATCGTTAGGACAGTCATCCTGCGCCGCATTTAGGCCATTTCTAGTCTAGTTGTAATCAGATATTTTTAGTTTCATAATTACGTAATTTTATTCCATTTGTAAAAATTTTCATGTCTTCGTTTTTCGTGCTGATTTTGTAACCTAACCTAACTCTAACCTAACTCTAACCTAACCTAACCCTAACCACCTATATATCTTTTGTGTGTATTAGAGTCTTAAGCATTCCAAATTGGTTTTTGTTGTAGCATTTGTTCAGTGTAATCGTTAGACAGTCATCCCAGCCGCATTTAGGCCATATTTCTAGTCTAGTTGTAATCAGTTATTTTAAGTTTCATAATTACGTAATTTTATCTCCATTTGTAAAAATTTTCATGTCTCTGTTTTTCGTGCTGATTTTGTAACCTAACCTAACCTAACCTAACCTAACCTAACCCTAACCACCTATATCTTTTGTGTGTATTAGAGTCTTAAGCATTCCAAATTGGTTTTTGTTGCAGCATTTGTTCAGTGTAATCGTTAGACAGTCATCCTGCACCGCATTTAGGCCATTTCTAGTCTAGTTGTAATCAGATATTTTTAGTTTCCATAATTACGTAATTTTATTCCATTTGTAAAAATTTTCTATGTCTTCGTTTTTCGTGCTGATTTTGTAACCTAACCTAACCTAATCCTAACCTAACCTAACCCTAACCACCTATATCTTTGTGTATTAGAGTCTTAAGCATTCCAAATTGGTTTTTTGTTGTAGCATTTGTTCAGTGTAATTGTTAGACAGTCATCCTGCAACTGCATTTAGCCATTTCTAGTCTAGCTGTAATCAGTTATTTTTAGTTTCATAATTACGTAATTTTATTCCATTTGTAAAAAATTTTCATGTCTTCGTTTTTCAAAGGATTTTGTAACCTTAACCTAACTCTAACCCTAACCACCTATATCTTTGTATTAGAGTCTTACATTCCAAATTGGTTTTTTGTTGTAGCATTTGTTCAGTGTGTAATCGTTAGACAGTCATCCTGCAACTGCATTTAGCCATTTCTAGTCTAGCTGTAATCAGTTATTTTTAGTTTCCATAATTACGTAATTTTATTCCATTTGTAAAAAATTTTCATGTCTTCGTTTTTCGTGCTGATTTTGTAACCTAACCTAACCACCTATATCTTTGTATTAGAGTCTTACATTCCAAATTGGTTTTTGTTGTAGCATTTGTTCAGTGTGTAATCGTTAGACAGTCATCCTGCGCCGCATTTAGCCATTTCTAGTCTAGTTGTAATCAGATATTTTTAGTTTCATAATTACGCAATTTTATTCCATTTGTAAAAAATTTTCATGTCTTCGTTTTTCGTGCTGATTTTGTAACCTAACCTAACCACCTATATCTTTGTGTATTAGAGTCTTACATTCCAAATTGGTTTTTGTTGCAGCATTTGTTCAGTGTAATCGTTAGACAGTCATCCTGCAACTGCATTTAGCCATTTCTAGTCTAGCTGTAATCAGTTATTTTTAGTTTCCATAATTACGTAATTTTATTCCATTTGTAAAAAATTTTCATGTCTTCGTTTTTCAAAGGATTTTGTAACCTAACCTAACCACCTATCTTTGTGTATTAGAGTCTTAAGCATTCCAAATTGGTTTTTGTTGCAGCATTTGTTCAGTGTAATCGTTAGACAGTCATCCTGCGCCGCATTTAGGCCATTTCTAGTCTAGTTGTAATCAGTTATTTTAAGTTTCATAATTACGTAATTTTATTCCATTTGTAAAAATTTTCATGTCTTCGTTTTTCGTGCTGATTTTGTAACCTAACTCTAACCTTAACCTAACCTAACCTAACCTTACCTAACCTAACCTAACCACCTATATCTTTTGTGTGTATTAGAGTCTTAAGTATTCCAAATTGGTTTTTGTTGTAGCATTTGTTCAGTGTAATTGTTAGACAGTCATCCTGCAACTGCATTTAGCCATTTCTAGTCTAGCTGTAATCAGTTATTTTTAGTTTCATAATTACGCAATTTTATTCCATTTGTAAAAATTTTCTATGTCTTCGTTTTTCGTGCTGATTTTGTAACCTAACCTAACTCTAACTCTAACCTAACCTTACCTAACCTAACCACCTATATCTTTGTGTATTAGAGTCTTAAGCATTCCAAATTGGTTTTTGTTGCAGCATTTGTTCAGTGTAACTGTTAGACAGTCATCCTGCACCGCATTTAGCCATTTCTAGTCTTAGTTGTAATCAGATATTTTTAGTTTCATAATTACGCAATTTTATTCCATTTGTAAAAATTTTCATGTTCGTTTTTCGTGCTGATTTTGTAACCTAACCTAACCACCTATCTTTGTGTATTAGAGTCTAAGCATTCCAAATTGTTTTTGTTGTAGCATTTGTTCAGTGTAATCGTTAGACAGTCATCCTGCGCCGCATTTAGGCCATTTCAGTCTAGTTGTAATCAGTTATTTTTAGTTTCCATAATTACGTAATTTTATTCCATTTGTAAAAAATTTTCATGTCTTCGTTTTTCGTGCTGATTTTGTAACCTAACCTAACCACCTATATCTTTGTATTAGAGTCTTACATTCCAAATTGGTTTTTGTTGTAGCATTTGTTCAGTGTAACTGTTAGACAGTCATCCTGCAACTGCATTTAGCCATTTCTAGTCTAGCTGTAATCAGTTATTTTTAGTTTCCATAATTACGTAATTTTATTCCATTTGTAAAAAATTTTCATGTCTTCGTTTTTCAAAGGATTTTGTAACCTAACCTAACCACCTATCTTTGTGTATTAGAGTCTTAAGCATTCCAAATTGGTTTTTGTTGCAGCATTTGTTCAGTGTAATCGTTAGACAGTCATCCTGCAACTGCATTTAGGCCATTTCAGTCTAGTTGTAATCAGTTATTTTTAGTTTCATAATTACGTAATTTTATTCCATTTGTAAAAATTTTCATGTCTTTGCTTTTCGTGCTGATTTTGTAACCTAACCTAACCACCTATCTTTGTGTATTAGAGTCTTAAGTATTCCAAATTGGTTTTTGTTGCAGCATTTGTTCAGTGTAACTGTTAGACAGTCATCCTGCAACTGCATTTAGCCATTTCTAGTCTAGCTGTAATCAGTTATTTTAAGTTTCATAATTACGTACTTTATTCCATTTGTAAAAATTTTCTATGTCTTCGTTTTTCGTGCTGATTTTGTAACCTAACCTAACCACCTATCTTTGTGTATTAGAGTCTAAGCATTCCAAATTGGTTTTTGTTGTAGCATTTGTTCAGTGTAATCGTTAGACAGTCATCCTGCACCGCATTTAGGCCATTTCTAGTCTAGTTGTAATCAGTTATTTTTAGTTTCATAATTACGTAATTTTATTCCATTTGTAAAAATTTTCATGTCTTCTGTTTTTCGTGCTGATTTTGTGTAACCTAACCTTACCTAACCTAACCTAATCCTAACCTAACCTAACCTAACCCTAACCACCTATATATCTTTGTGTATTAGAGTCTTAAGCATTCCAAATTGGTTTTTGTTGTAGCATTTGTTCAGTGTAACTGTTAGACAGTCATCCTGCACTGCATTTAGGCCATTTCTAGTCTAGCTGTAATCAGTTATTTTTAGTTTCATAATTACGCAATTTTATTCCATTTGTAAAAATTTTCATGTCTTCGTTTTTCAAAGGATTTTGTAACCTAACCTAACTCTAACTCTAACCTAACTCTAACCTAACTCTAACCTAACCTAACCTAACCTAACCACCTATATCTTTGTGTATTAGAGTCTTAAGCATCTAAATTGGTTTTTGTTGCAGCATTTGTTCAGTGTAATTGTTAGACAGTCATCCTGCACTGCATTTAGGCCATTTCAGTCTAGTTGTAATCAGTTATTTTTAGTTTCATAATTACGTACTTTATTCCATTTGTAAAAATTTTCATGTCTTCGTTTTTCAAAGGATTTTGTAACCTAACCTAACCACCTATATCTTGTGTATTAGAGTCTTAAGCATTCCAAATTGTTTTTGTTGTAGCATTTGTTCAGTGTAATTGTTAGACAGTCATCCTGCGCCGCATTTAGGCCATTTCAGTCTAGTTGTAATCAGATATTTTAGTTTCATAATTACGTACTTTATTCCATTTGTAAAAATTTTCATGTTCGTTTTTCGTGCTGATTTTGTAACCTAACTCTAACCTAACTCTAACCTTAACCTAACCCTAACCACCTATATATCTTTGTGTATTAGGAGTCTTAAGCATTCCAAATTGGTTTTTGTTGTAGCATTTGTTCAGTGTAACTGTTAGACAGTCATCCTGCACCGCATTTAGGCCATTTCAGTCTAGTTGTAATCAGTTATTTTTAGTTTCATAATTACGTAATTTTATTCCATTTGTAAAAATTTTCATGTTCGTTTTTCGTGCTGATTTTGTAACCTAACCTTAACCTAACTCTAACCCTAACCACCTATATCTTTGTATTAGAGTCTTAAGTATTCCAAATTGGTTTTTGTTGCAGCATTTGTTCAGTGTAACTGTTAGACAGTCATCCTGCAACTGCATTTAGCCATTTCTAGTCTAGCTGTAATCAGTTATTTTTAGTTTCATAATTACGTACTTTATTCCATTTGTAAAAATTTTCATGTCTTCGTTTTCGTGCTGATTTTGTAACCTAACCTAACCACCTATCTTTGTGTATTAGAGTCTAAGCATTCCAAATTGTTTTTGTTGTAGCATTTGTTCAGTGTAATCGTTAGACAGTCATCCTGCAACTGCATTTAGGCCATTTCCTAGTCTAGTTGTAATCAGTTATTTTTAGTTTCATAATTACGTAATTTTATTCCATTTGTAAAAATTTTCATGTCTCTGTTTTTCGTGCTGATTTTGTAACCTAACCTAACCTGACCTAACTCTAACCTAACTCCTAACCACCTATATCTTTGTGTATTAGAGTCTTAAGCATTCCAAATTGGTTTTTGTTGTAGCATTTGTTCAGTGTAACTGTTAGACAGTCATCCTGCAACTGCATTTAGCCATTTCTAGTCTAGCTGTAATCAGTTATTTTAGTTTCCATAATTACGTAATTTTATCTCCATTTGTAAAAAATTTTCATGTCTTCGTTTTTCAAAGGATTTTGTAACCTAACCTAACCACCTATATCTTTGTATTAGAGTCTTACATTCCAAATTGGTTTTTGTTGTAGCATTTGTTCAGTGTAATCGTTAGACAGTCATCCTGCACCGCATTTAGGCCATTTCTAGTCTAGTTGTAATCAGTTATTTTTAGTTTCATAATTACGTAATTTTATTCCATTTGTAAAAATTTTCATGTCTTCGTTTTTCGTGCTGATTTTGTAACCTAACCTAACCTAACCTAACCCTAACCACCTATATCTTTGTGTATTAGAGTCTTAAGCATTCCAAATTGGTTTTTGTTGTAGCATTTGTTCAGTGTAATCGTTAGACAGTCATCCTGCGCCGCATTTAGGCCATTTCCTAGTCTAGTTGTAATCAGTTATTTTTAGTTTCATAATTACGTAATTTTATTCCATTTGTAAAAATTTTCATGTCTTCGTTTTTCAAAGGATTTTGTAACCTAACCTTAACTCTAACCTAACCTAACCTAACCTAACCTAACCCTAACCACCTATATCTTTTGTGTGTATTAGAGTCTTAAGCATTCCAAATTGGTTTTTGTTGTAGCATTTGTTCAGTGTGTAATCGTTAGGACAGTCATCCTGCGCCGCATTTAGGCCATTTCCTAGTCTAGTTGTAATCAGTTATTTTTAGTTTCATAATTACGTAATTTTATTCCATTTGTAAAAATTTTCATGTCTTCGTTTTTCGTGCTGATTTTCTAACCTAACCTAACCTAACCTAACCTTACCTAACCTAACCTAACCTAACTCTAACCTAACCCTAACCACCTATATCTTTGTGTATTAGAGTCTTAAGCATTCCAAATTGGTTTTTGTTGTAGCATTTGTTCAGTGTAATCGTTAGACAGTCATCCTGCAACTGCATTTAGGCCATTTCTAGTCTAGTTGTAATCAGTTATTTTTAGTTTCATAATTACGTAATTTTATTCCATTTGTAAAAATTTTCATGTCTTCGTTTTTCGTGCTGATTTTGTAACCTAACCTAACCTAACCTTAACCTAACCTAACTCTAACCTAACCTAACCACCTATCTTTGTGTATTAGGAGTCTTAAGCATTCCAAATTGGTTTTTGTTGTAGCATTTGTTCAGTGTAATCGTTAGACAGTCATCCTGCACCGCATTTAGGCCATTTCTAGTCTTAGTTGTAATCAGTTATTTTTAGTTTCATAATTACGTACTTTATTCCATTTGTAAAAATTTTCATGTCTTCTGTTTTTCGTGCTGATTTTGTAACCTAACCTAACCTGACCTAACCTAACCTAATCCTAACCTAACCCTAACCACCTATATCTTTGTGTATTAGAGTCTTAAGCATTCCAAATTGGTTTTTGTTGTAGCATTTGTTCAGTGTAATCGTTAGACAGTCATCCTGCAACTGCATTTAGCCATTTCTAGTCTAGCTGTAATCAGTTATTTTAGTTTCCATAATTACGTAATTTTATTCCATTTGTAAAAATTTTCATGTTCGTTTTTCGTGCTGATTTTCTAACCTAACCTAACCTAACCTTAACCCTAACCACCTATATCTTTGTATTAGAGTCTTACATTCCAAATTGGTTTTTGTTGCAGCATTTGTTCAGTGTAATCGTTAGACAGTCATCCTGCACCGCATTTAGCCATTTCTAGTCTAGCTGTAATCAGTTATTTTTAGTTTCATAATTACGCAATTTTATTCCATTTGTAAAAATTTTCATGTCTTCTGTTTTTCGTGCTGATTTTGTAACCTAACCTAACCACCTATCTTTGTGTATTAGGAGTCTTAAGCATTCAAATTGGTTTTTGTTGCAGCATTTGTTCAGTGTAATCGTTAGACAGTCATCCTGCACCGCATTTAGGCCATTTCTAGTCTAGTTGTAATCAGTTATTTTTAGTTTCATAATTACGTAATTTTATTCCATTTGTAAAAATTTTCATGTCTTCGTTTTTCGTGCTGATTTTGTAACCTAACCTAACTCTAACTCTAACCTAACCTTAACCTAACCCTAACCACCTATATCTTTGTGTATTAGAGTCTTAAGCATTCCAAATTGGTTTTTGTTGTAGCATTTGTTCAGTGTAATGTTAGACAGTCATCCTGCGCCGCATTTAGGCCATATTTCTAGTCTAGCTGTAATCAGTTATTTTAAGTTTCATAATTAAGTAATTTTATTCCATTTGTAAAAATTTTCATGTCTTCGTTTTCGTGCTGATTTTGTAACCTAACCTAACCACCTATATCTTTGTATTAGAGTCTTAAGTATTCCAAATTGGTTTTTGTTGTAGCATTTGTTCAGTGTAACTGTTAGACAGTCATCCTGCACCGCATTTAGCCATTTCTAGTCTTAGTTGTAATCAGATATTTTTAGTTTCATAATTAAGTAATTTTATTCCATTTGTAAAAATTTTCATGTTCGTTTTTCGTGCTGATTTTGTAACCTAACCTAACCACCTATATCTTTGTATTAGAGTCTAAGCATTCCAAATTGGTTTTTGTTGCAGCATTTGTTCAGTGTAACTGTTAGACAGTCATCCTGCACCGCATTTAGGCCATTTCTAGTCTTAGTTGTAATCAGTTATTTTAGTTTCATAATTACGCAATTTTATTCCATTTGTAAAAATTTTCATGTCTTCGTTTTTCGTGCTGATTTTCTAACCTAACCTAACCTAACCTAATCCCAACCTAACCTAACCTTAACCTAACCTAACCTAACCACCTATATCTTTGTGTATTAGAGTCTTAAGCATTCCAAATTGGTTTTTGTTGTAGCATTTGTTCAGTGTAATTGTTAGACAGTCATCCTGCAACTGCATTTAGGCCATTTCTAGTCTAGTTGTAATCAGTTATTTTAGTTTCCATAATTACGTAATTTTATTCCATTTGTAAAAATTTTCATGTCTTCGTTTTTCGTGCTGATTTTGTAACCTAACCTAACCTAACTCTAACTCTAACCTAACCCTAACCACCTATATATCTTTGTGTATTAGAGTCTTAAGTATTCCAAATTGGTTTTTGTTGTAGTATTTGTTCAGTGTAATCGTTAGACAGTCATCCTGCAACTGCATTTAGGCCATTTCTAGTCTAGTTGTAATCAGTTATTTTAGTTTCATAATTACGTAATTTTATTCCATTTGTAAAAATTTTCATGTCTTCGTTTTTCGTGCTGATTTTGTGTAACCTAACCTAACCTGACCTAACCTAACCTAACCTAACCCTAACCACCTATATCTTTTGTGTGTATTAGAGTCTTAAGCATTCAAATTGGTTTTTGTTGTAGTATTTGTTCAGTGTAATCGTTAGACAGTCATCCTGCACCGCATTTAGGCCATTTCTAGTCTAGTTGTAATCAGTTATTTTAGTTTCCATAATTACGTAATTTTATTCCATTTGTAAAAATTTTCATGTTCGTTTTTCGTGCTGATTTTGTAACCTAACCTTAACCTAACCTAACCTGACCTAACCTAACCTAACCTAACCCTAACCACCTATATCTTTGTGTATTAGAGTCTTAAGCATTCCAAATTGGTTTTTGTTGTAGCATTTGTTCAGTGTAATCGTTAGACAGTCATCCTGCGCCGCATTTAGGCCATTTCTAGTCTAGTTGTAATCAGTTATTTTAGTTTCCATAATTACGTAATTTTATTCCATTTGTAAAAATTTTCATGTCTCGTTTTTCGTGCTGATTTTGTAACCTAACCTAACCACCTATATCTTTGTATTAGAGTCTTAAGCATTCAAATTGGTTTTTGTTGCAGCATTTGTTCAGTGTAACTGTTAGACAGTCATCCTGCAACTGCATTTAGCCATTTCTAGTCTAGCTGTAATCAGTTATTTTAAGTTTCATAATTACGCAATTTTATTCCATTTGTAAAAATTTTCATGTTCGTTTTTCGTGCTGATTTTGTAACCTAACCTAACCACCTATATCTTTGTGTATTAGAGTCTTAAGCATTCCAAATTGGTTTTTGTTGTAGCATTTGTTCAGTGTAATCGTTAGACAGTCATCCTGCAACTGCATTTAGCCATTTCTAGTCTAGCTGTAATCAGTTATTTTAGTTTCATAATTACGCAATTTTATTCCATTTGTAAAAATTTTCATGTCTTCGTTTTTCGTGCTGATTTTGTAACTCCAACCTAACCTAACCTTACCTAACCTAACCACCTATATCTTTGTGTATTAGAGTCTTAAGTATTCCAAATTGGTTTTTGTTGTAGCATTTGTTCAGTGTAATCGTTAGACAGTCATCCTGCAACTGCATTTAGCCATTTCTAGTCTAGCTGTAATCAGTTATTTTTAGTTTCCATAATTACGTAATTTTATTCCATTTGTAAAAATTTTCTATGTCTTCGTTTTTCGTGCTGATTTTGTGTAACCTAACCTAACCACCTATATCTTTGTGTATTAGAGTCTTACATTCCAAATTGGTTTTTGTTGTAGCATTTGTTCAGTGTAATCGTTAGACAGTCACCCTGCGCCGCATTTAGGCCATTTCTAGTCTAGTTGTAATCAGTTATTTTTAGTTTCATAATTACGTAATTTTATTCCATTTGTAAAAATTTTCATGTCTTCTTTTTCGTGCTGATTTTGTAACCTAACCTAACCTAACCTCACCTAACCTAACCCTAACCACCTATATCTTTGTGTATTAGAGTCTTAAGCATCTAAATTGGTTTTTTGTTGTAGCATTTGTTCAGTGTAATTGTTAGACAGTCATCCTGCAACTGCATTTAGCCATTTCTAGTCTAGCTGTAATCAGTTATTTTTAGTTTCCATAATTACGTAATTTTATTCCATTTGTAAAAATTTTCATGTTCGTTTTTCGTGCTGATTTTCTAACCTAACCTTACCTAACCTAACCACCTATATCTTTGTGTATTAGAGTCTTACATTCCAAATTGGTTTTTGTTGTAGCATTTGTTCAGTGTAACTGTTAGACAGTCATCCTGCAACTGCATTTAGCCATTTCTAGTCTAGCTGTAATCAGTTATTTTTAGTTTCCATAATTACGTAATTTTATTCCATTTGTAAAAATTTTCATGTTCGTTTTTCGTGCTGGATTTTGTAACCTAACCTAACCACCTATATCTTGTGTATTAGAGTCTAAGCATTCCAAATTGTTTTTGTTGTAGCATTTGTTCAGTGTAATCGTTAGACAGTCATCCTGCGCCGCATTTAGGCCATTTCTAGTCTAGTTGTAATCAGTTATTTTTAGTTTCATAATTACGTAATTTTATTCCATTTGTAAAAATTTTCATGTCTTCGTTTTTCGTGCTGATTTTCTAACCTAACTCTAACCTTAACCTAACCTAACTCTAACCCTAACCACCTATATCTTTGTGTATTAGAGTCTTAAGCATTCCAAATTGGTTTTTGTTGTAGCATTTGTTCAGTGTAATCGTTAGACAGTCATCCTGCACCGCATTTAGGCCATTTCTAGTCTAGTTGTAATCAGTTATTTTTAGTTTCATAATTACGTAATTTTATTCCATTTGTAAAAATTTTCATGTCTTCGTTTTTCGTGCTGATTTTGTAACCTAACCTAACCTTAACCTAACCTAACTCTAACCTAACCCTAACCACCTATATCTTTTGTGTGTATTAGAGTCTTAAGCATTCCAAATTGGTTTTTGTTGTAGCATTTGTTCAGTGTAATCGTTAGACAGTCATCCTGCACCGCATTTAGGCCATTTCAGTCTAGTTGTAATCAGTTATTTTAGTTTCCATAATTACGTAATTTTATTCCATTTGTAAAAAATTTTCATGTCTTCGTTTTTCGTGCTGATTTTGTAACCTAACTCTAACTCTAACCTTAACCTAACCTAACCTAACCTAACCTAACCTAACCTAACCTAACCTAACCTAACCTAACCTAACCTAACCTAACCACCTATATCTTTGTGTATTAGAGTCTTAAGCATTCCAAATTGGTTTTTTGTTGTAGCATTTGTTCAGTGTAATCGTTAGACAGTCATCCTGCGCCGCATTTAGGCCATATTTCTAGTCTAGTTGTAATCAGTTATTTTAGTTTCCATAATTACGTAATTTTATTCCATTTGTAAAAATTTTCATGTCTTCTGCTTTTCGTGCTGATTTTGTAACCTTAACCTAACCTAACCTAACCTAACCTAACCTAACCACCTATATCTTTGTGTATTAGAGTCTTAAGCATTCCAAATTGGTTTTTGTTGTAGCATTTGTTCAGTGTAATCGTTAGACAGTCATCCTGCACCGCATTTAGGCCATTTCTAGTCTAGTTGTAATCAGTTATTTTAGTTTCCATAATTACGTAATTTTATTCCATTTGTAAAAATTTTCTATGTCTTCGTTTTTCGTGCTGATTTTGTAACCTTAACCTAACCTAACCTAACCTAACCTAACTCAACCTAACCTAACTCTAACCCTAACCACCTATATCTTTGTGTATTAGGAGTCTTAAGCATTCCAAATTGTTTTTGTTGTAGCATTTGTTCAGTGTAACTGTTAGACAGTCATCCTGCAACTGCATTTAGCCATTTCTAGTCTAGTTGTAATCAGTTATTTTAGTTTCCATAATTACGTAATTTTATTCCATTTGTAAAAATTTTCATGTCTTCGTTTTTCAAAGGATTTTGTAACCTAACTCTAACTCTAACCTTAACCTAACCTAATCCTAACCTAACCTTACCTAACCTAACCTTAACCTAACCTAACCTAACCCTAACCACCTATATCTTTGTGTATTAGAGTCTTAAGCATTCCAAATTGGTTTTTGTTGTAGCATTTGTTCAGTGTAATCGTTAGGACAGTCATCCTGCACCGCATTTAGGCCATTTCTAGTCTAGTTGTAATCAGATATTTTAGTTTCATAATTACGTAATTTTATTCCATTTGTAAAAATTTTCATGTCTTCGTTTTTCGTGCTGATTTTGTAACCTAACCTAACCACCTATATCTTTGTGTATTAGAGTCTTAAGTATTCAAATTGGTTTTTGTTGCAGCATTTGTTCAGTGTAATCGTTAGACAGTCATCCTGCAACTGCATTTAGCCATTTCTAGTCTAGTTGTAATCAGTTATTTTTAGTTTCCATAATTACGTAATTTTATTCCATTTGTAAAAATTTTCATGTCTTCGTTTTTCGTGCTGGATTTTGTAACCTTAACCTAACCCTAAATCCACCTATATCTTGTGTATTAGAGTCTTAAGCATTCCAAATTGGTTTTTGTTGCAGCATTTGTTCAGTGTAATCGTTAGACAGTCATCCTGCACCGCATTTAGGCCATTTCTAGTCTAGTTGTAATCAGTTATTTTTAGTTTCATAATTACGTAATTTTATTCCATTTGTAAAAATTTTCATGTCTTCGTTTTTCGTGCTGATTTTGTAACCTAACCTAACCTAACCTAACTCTAACCTAACCTAACCACCTATATCTTTGTGTATTAGAGTCTTAAGCATTCAAATTGGTTTTTTGTTGTAGCATTTGTTCAGTGTGTAATCGTTAGACAGTCATCCTGCACTGCATTTAGGCCATATTTCTAGTCTAGTTGTAATCAGTTATTTTTAGTTTCATAATTACGTAATTTTATTCCATTTGTAAAAATTTTCATGTCTTCGTTTTTCGTGCTGATTTTGTAACCTAACCTAACCACCTATATCTTTGTGCATTAGAGTCTTAAGCATCTAAATTGGTTTTTGTTGCAGCATTTGTTCAGTGTAATCGTTAGACAGTCATCCTGCAACTGCATTTAGCCATTTCTAGTCTAGCTGTAATCAGTTATTTTAAGTTTCATAATTACGTAATTTTATTCCATTTGTAAAAATTTTCATGTCTTCGTTTTTCGTGCTGATTTTCTAACCTAACCTAACTCCTAACCACCTATATCTTGTGTATTAGAGTCTTAAGCATTCCAAATTGGTTTTTGTTGCAGCATTTGTTCAGTGTAATCGTTAGACAGTCATCCTGCAACTGCATTTAGGCCATATTTCTAGTCTAGTTGTAATCAGTTATTTTTAGTTTCATAATTACGTAATTTTATTCCATTTGTAAAAATTTTCATGTCTCTGTTTTTCGTGCTGATTTTGTAACCTAACTCTAACTCTAACCTTAACCTAACCTAACCTGACCTAACCTAACCACCTATATCTTTGTGCATTAGAGTCTTAAGCATCTAAATTGGTTTTTGTTGCAGCATTTGTTCAGTGTAATCGTTAGGACAGTCATCCTGCACCGCATTTAGGCCATTTCAGTCTAGTTGTAATCAGTTATTTTTAGTTTCATAATTACGCAATTTTATTCCATTTGTAAAAATTTTCATGTCTCGTTTTTCGTGCTGATTTTCTAACCTAACCTAATCCTAACCTAACCTGACCTAACCTAACCTGACCTAACCTAACCTGACCTAACCTAACCTGACCTAACCTAACCTAACTCCTAACCACCTATATCTTTGTGTATTAGAGTCTAAGCATTCCAAATTGGTTTTTGTTGCAGCATTTGTTCAGTGTAACTGTTAGACAGTCATCCTGCAACTGCATTTAGGCCATATTTCTAGTCTAGCTGTAATCAGTTATTTTTAGTTTCCATAATTACGTAATTTTATTCCATTTGTAAAAATTTTCATGTCTTCGTTTTTCGTGCTGGATTTTGTAACCTAACCTAACCTGACCTAACCTAACCTGACCTAACTCTAACCTAACCTAACTCCTAACCACCTATATCTTTGTGCATTAGAGTCTTAAGCATTCAAATTGGTTTTTGTTGCAGCATTTGTTCAGTGTAACTGTTAGACAGTCATCCTGCAACTGCATTTAGGCCATTTCAGTCTAGTTGTAATCAGTTATTTTTAGTTTCCATAATTACGTAATTTTATTCCATTTGTAAAAATTTTCATGTCTCGTTTTTCGTGCTGATTTTGTAACTCAACCTAACCTAACCTGACCTAACCTAACCTTAACTCTAACCTAACTCTAACCTAACCTAACCTGACCTAACCTAACCTGACCTAACCTAACCTGACCTAACCTAACCTAATCCTAACCTAACCTAACCACCTATATCTTGTGTATTAGAGTCTAAGCATTCCAAATTGGTTTTTGTTGTAGCATTTGTTCAGTGTAATCGTTAGACAGTCATCCTGCGCCGCATTTAGGCCATTTCAGTCTAGTTGTAATCAGTTATTTTAGTTTCCATAATTACGTAATTTTATTCCATTTGTAAAAATTTTCATGTCTCGTTTTTCGTGCTGATTTTGTAACCTAACCTAATCCTAACCTAACCTAACCTAACCTGACCTAACCTAACCACCTATATCTTTGTGTATTAGGAGTCTTAAGCATTCCAAATTGTTTTTGTTGTAGCATTTGTTCAGTGTGTAATCGTTAGACAGTCATCCTGCACCGCATTTAGGCCATTTCTAGTCTTAGTTGTAATCAGTTATTTTAGTTTCATAATTACGCAATTTTATTCCATTTGTAAAAATTTTCATGTCTCGTTTTTCGTGCTGATTTTGTAACCTAACCTAACCTGACCTAACCTAACCACCTATATCTTGTGTATTAGAGTCTTAAGTATTCCAAATTGGTTTTTGTTGCAGCATTTGTTCAGTGTGTAATCGTTAGACAGTCATCCTGCACCGCATTTAGGCCATTTCTAGTCTTAGTTGTAATCAGTTATTTTAGTTTCCATAATTACGTAATTTTATTCCATTTGTAAAAATTTTCATGTTCGTTTTTCGTGCTGATTTTGTAACTCAACCTAACCTAACTCTAACTCTAACCTAACCTAATCCTAACCTAACCTAACCTGACCTAACCTAACCTAACTCTAACCTAACCTTAACTCTAACCTAACCTAACCTGACCTAACCTAACCTAACCCTAACCACCTATATCTTTGTGTATTAGGAGTCTTAAGCATTCCAAATTGGTTTTTTGTTGTAGCATTTGTTCTGTGTAATCGTTAGGACAGTCATCCTGCAACTGCATTTAGGCCATTTCTAGTCTAGTTGTAATCAGTTATTTTTAGTTTCATAATTACGTAATTTTATTCCATTTGTAAAAAATTTTCATGTCTTCGTTTTTCGTGCTGATTTTGTAACCTAACCTAACCTAACCTGACCTAACCTAACCTAACCTAACCCTAACCACCTTTATCTTTGTGTATTAGAGTCTTAAGCATTCCAAATTGGTTTTTGTTGCAGCATTTGTTCAGTGTAATCGTTAGACAGTCATCCTGCGCCGCATTTAGGCCATTTCTAGTCTAGTTGTAATCAGTTATTTTAGTTTCATAATTACGTAATTTTATTCCATTTGTAAAAAATTTTCATGTCTTCGTTTTTCGTGCTGATTTTGTAACCTAACCTTAACTCTAACCTAACCTAACCACCTATATCTTTGTGTATTAGAGTCTTACATTCCAAATTGGTTTTTGTTGTAGCATTTGTTCAGTGTAATCGTTAGACAGTCATCCTGCGCTGCATTTAGGCCATTTCAGTCTAGTTGTAATCAGATATTTTTAGTTTCATAATTACGTAATTTTATTCCATTTGTAAAAATTTTCATGTCTTCGTTTTTCGTGCTGGATTTTGTAACCTAACCTAACTCTAACTCTAACCTAACCCTAACCACCTATATCTTGTGTATTAGAGTCTAAGCATTCCAAATTGGTTTTTGTTGTAGCATTTGTTCAGTGTAACTGTTAGACAGTCATCCTGCACTGCATTTAGGCCATTTCAGTCTAGTTGTAATCAGTTATTTTAGTTTCCATAATTACGTAATTTTATTCCATTTGTAAAAATTTTCATGTCTCGTTTTTCGTGCTGGATTTTGTAACCTAACCTAACCTAATCCTAACCTAACCTGACCTAACCTAACCTAATCCTAACCTAACCTGACCTAACCTAACCTAACCTAACCTAACTCTAACCCTAACCACCTATATCTTGTGTATTAGAGTCTTAAGCATTCCAAATTGGTTTTTGTTGCAGCATTTGTTCAGTGTGTAATCGTTAGACAGTCATCCTGCACCGCATTTAGCCATTTCTAGTCTAGTTGTAATCAGTTATTTTAGTTTCCATAATTACGTAATTTTATTCCATTTGTAAAAATTTTCATGTCTTCGTTTTTCGTGCTGATTTTGTAACCTAACCTAACCTTAACTCTAACCTAACCTAACCTGACCTAACCTAACCTAACTCTAACCTAACTCTAACCTAACCTAACCTAACCTGACCTAACCTAACCTGACCTAACCTAACCTAACTCTAACCTAACCTAACCTGACCTAACCTAACCACCTATATCTTGTGTATTAGAGTCTAAGCATTCCAAATTGGTTTTTGTTGCAGCATTTGTTCAGTGTAATCGTTAGGACAGTCATCCTGCGCCGCATTTAGGCCATTTCAGTCTAGTTGTAATCAGTTATTTTAGTTTCCATAATTACGTAATTTTATTCCATTTGTAAAAATTTTCATGTCTTCGTTTTTCGTGCTGATTTTGTAACTCAACCTAACCTAACCTGACCTAACCTAACCTGACCTAACCTAACCTAACCTGACCTAACCTAACCTTAACCTAACCTAATCCTAACCTAACCTAACCTGACCTAACCTAACCTAACCTAACCACCTATATATCTTTTGTGTGTATTAGAGTCTTAAGCATTCCAAATTGGTTTTTGTTGTAGTATTTGTTCAGTGTAATCGTTAGACAGTCATCCTGCACCGCATTTAGCCATTTCTAGTCTAGTTGTAATCAGATATTTTTAGTTTCATAATTACGTAATTTTATTCCATTTGTAAAAATTTTCATGTTCGTTTTTCGTGCTGATTTTGTAACCTAACCTAACCACCTATATCTTTGTGTATTAGAGTCTTACATTCCAAATTGGTTTTTTGTTGTAGCATTTGTTCAGTGTAACTGTTAGACAGTCATCCTGCACCGCATTTAGCCATTTCTAGTCTAGTTGTAATCAGTTATTTTAGTTTCCATAATTACGTAATTTTATTCCATTTGTAAAAAATTTTCATGTCTTCGTTTTTCAAAGGATTTTGTAACCTAACCTAACTCCTAACCACCTATATCTTGTGTATTAGAGTCTTAAGCATTCCAAATTGGTTTTTGTTGCAGCATTTGTTCAGTGTAATCGTTAGACAGTCATCCTGCGCCGCATTTAGGCCATTTCTAGTCTAGTTGTAATCAGTTATTTTAGTTTCATAATTACGTAATTTTATTCCATTTGTAAAAATTTTCATGTCTTCGTTTTTCGTGCTGATTTTCTAACCTAACCTAACCTAACCACCTATATCTTTGTGTATTAGAGTCTTACATTCCAAATTGGTTTTTTGTTGTAGCATTTGTTCAGTGTGTAATCGTTAGACAGTCATCCTGCACCGCATTTAGGCCATTTCAGTCTAGTTGTAATCAGTTATTTTAGTTTCATAATTACGTAATTTTATTCCATTTGTAAAAATTTTCATGTCTTCGTTTTTCGTGCTGATTTTGTAACCTAACTCTAACTCTAACTCTAACCTAACCTAACCTGACCTAACCTAACCTGACCTAACCTAACCTGACCTAACCTAACCTAACCTTAACTCTAACCTAACCTTAACTCTAACCTAACCTAACCTTAACCTAACCTAATCCTAACCTAACCTGACCTAACCTAACCTGACCTAACCTAACCTAACTCTAACCTAACCTAACTCTAACTCTAACCTAACCTAACTCTAACCTAACCTAATCCTAACCTAACCTGACCTAACCTAACCTGACCTAACCTAACCTAACCTAACCTAACTCTAACCCTAACCACCTATATCTTGTGTATTAGAGTCTTAAGCATTCCAAATTGGTTTTTGTTGCAGCATTTGTTCAGTGTAATCGTTAGGACAGTCATCCTGCACTGCATTTAGGCCATTTCAGTCTAGTTGTAATCAGTTATTTTAGTTTCATAATTACGTAATTTTATTCCATTTGTAAAAATTTTCATGTCTTCGTTTTTCGTGCTGGATTTTGTAACCTAACCTAACTCTAACCTAACCTAACCTAACCTCTAACCACCTATATCTTGTGTATTAGAGTCTAAGCATTCCAAATTGGTTTTTGTTGTAGCATTTGTTCAGTGTAACTGTTAGACAGTCATCCTGCGCCGCATTTAGGCCATTTCTAGTCTAGCTGTAATCAGTTATTTTTAGTTTCATAATTACGTACTTTATTCCATTTGTAAAAAATTTTCATGTCTTCGTTTTTCGTGCTGATTTTGTAACTCAACCTAACCTAACCTAATCCTAACCTAACCTGACCTAACCTAACCTGACCTAACCTAACCTTAACCTAACCTAACCTAACCCTCTAACCACCTATATCTTGTGTATTAGAGTCTTAAGCATTCCAAATTGGTTTTTGTTGCAGCATTTGTTCAGTGTGTAATCGTTAGACAGTCATCCTGCACCGCATTTAGCCATTTCTAGTCTAGCTGTAATCAGTTATTTTTAGTTTCCATAATTACGTAATTTTATTCCATTTGTAAAAATTTTCATGTTCGTTTTTCGTGCTGATTTTGTAACCTAACCTAACCTGACCTAACCTAACCTAACCTGACCTAACCTAACCTAACCTAACCCTAACCACCTATATCTTGTGTATTAGAGTCTTACATTCCAAATTGGTTTTTGTTGCAGCATTTGTTCAGTGTGTAATCGTTAGACAGTCATCCTGCACCGCATTTAGCCATTTCTAGTCTAGCTGTAATCAGTTATTTTTAGTTTCATAATTACGCAATTTTATTCCATTTGTAAAAATTTTCATGTCTCTGTTTTTCGTGCTGGATTTTGTAACCTAACTCTAACCTAACCTAACTCTAACCTAACCTAATCCTAACCTAACCTGACCTAACCTAACCACCTATATCTTGTGTATTAGAGTCTAAGCATTCCAAATTGGTTTTTGTTGCAGCATTTGTTCAGTGTAATCGTTAGGACAGTCATCCTGCGCCGCATTTAGGCCATTTCTAGTCTTAGTTGTAATCAGTTATTTTTAGTTTCATAATTACGTACTTTATTCCATTTGTAAAAAATTTTCATGTCTTCGTTTTTCGTGCTGATTTTGTAACCTAACCTTAACCTAACCTAATCCTAACCTAACCTAACCTTAACCTAACCTAACCTGACCTAACCTAACCTAACTCTAACTCTAACCTAACCTAACCTAACCTAACCTAACCTAACCTTAACCTAACCTAACCTAACCTAACCTTAACCTAACCTAACCACCTATATCTTTGTGTATTAGAGTCTTAAGCATTCCAAATTGGTTTTTGTTGTAGCATTTGTTCAGTGTAATCGTTAGGACAGTCATCCTGCGCCGCATTTAGGCCATTTCTAGTCTAGTTGTAATCAGTTATTTTTAGTTTCCATAATTACGTAATTTTATTCCATTTGTAAAAATTTTCATGTCTTCGTTTTCGTGCTGATTTTGTAACCTAACCTAACCTAAACCTAACCTAACCTAACCTAACCCTAACCACCTATATCTTTGTGTATTAGAGTCTTAAGCATTCCAAATTGGTTTTTTGTTGTAGCATTTGTTCAGTGTAATCGTTAGACAGTCATCCTGCGCCGCATTTAGGCCATTTCTAGTCTAGTTGTAATCAGTTATTTTAAGTTTCATAATTACGTAATTTTATTCCATTTGTAAAAATTTTCATGTCTTCGTTTTTCGTGCTGATTTTGTAACCTAACCTAACCTAACCTAACCTAACCCTAACCACCTATATCTTTGTGTATTAGAGTCTTAAGCATTCCAAATTGGTTTTTTGTTGTAGCATTTGTTCAGTGTAATCGTTAGACAGTCATCCTGCGCCGCATTTAGGCCATATTTCTAGTCTAGTTGTAATCAGTTATTTTAGTTTCATAATTACGTAATTTTATTCCATTTGTAAAAATTTTCATGTCTCTGTTTTTCGTGCTGATTTTGTAACCTAACCTTACCTAACCTAACCTAACCTAACCTTAACCTAACCTAACCCTAACCACCTATATATCTTTGTGTATTAGAGTCTTAAGCATCTAAATTGGTTTTTTGTTGTAGCATTTGTTCAGTGTAATCGTTAGACAGTCATCCTGCACCGCATTTAGGCCATTTCTAGTCTAGTTGTAATCAGTTATTTTAGTTTCATAATTACGTAATTTTATTCCATTTGTAAAAATTTTCATGTCTTCGTTTTTCAAAGGATTTTGTAACCTTAACCTAACCTAACCTAACTCTAACCTAACCTAACCTTAACCCTAACCACCTATATCTTTGTGTATTAGGAGTCTTAAGCATTCCAAATTGGGTTTTTGTTGTAGTATTTGTTCAGTGTAATCGTTAGACAGTCATCCTGCACCGCATTTAGGCCATTTCTAGTCTAGTTGTAATCAGTTATTTTAGTTTCATAATTACGTAATTTTATTCCATTTGTAAAAATTTTCATGTCTTCGTTTTTCGTGCTGATTTTGTAACCTAACCTAATCCTAACCTAACCTAACCACCTATATCTTTGTGTATTAGGAGTCTTAAGCATTCCAAATTGTTTTTGTTGTAGCATTTGTTCTGTGTAATCGTTAGACAGTCATCCTGCGCCGCATTTAGGCCATTTCTAGTCTAGCTGTAATCAGTTATTTTAGTTTCCATAATTACGTAATTTTATTCCATTTGTAAAAATTTTCATGTCTTCGTTTTTCGTGCTGGATTTTGTAACCTAACCTAACCTAACCACCTATATCTTGTGTATTAGAGTCTTAAGCATTCCAAATTGTTTTTGTTGTAGCATTTGTTCAGTGTAATCGTTAGGACAGTCATCCTGCGCCGCATTTAGCCATTTCTAGTCTAGCTGTAATCAGTTATTTTAGTTTCATAATTACGCAATTTTATTCCATTTGTAAAAAATTTTCATGTCTTCGTTTTTCGTGCTGATTTTGTAACCTAACCTAATCCTAACCTAACCCTAACCACCTATATCTTTGTGTATTAGGAGTCTTAAGCATTCCAAATTGGTTTTTGTAGTAGCATTTGTTCTGTGTAATCGTTAGACAGTCATCCTGCACCGCATTTAGGCCATTTCTAGTCTAGCTGTAATCAGTTATTTTAGTTTCCATAATTACGTAATTTTATTCCATTTGTAAAAAATTTTCATGTCTTCGTTTTTCGTGCTGGATTTTGTAACCTAACCTAACTCTAACCTAACCTAACCTGACCTAACCTAACCTAACCTGACCTAACCTAACCTAACTCTAACTCTAACCTAACCTAACCTGACCTAACCTAACCTAACCTGACCTAACCTAACCTTAACCCTAACCACCTATATCTTTGTGTATTAGAGTCTTACATTCCAAATTGGTTTTTGTTGCAGCATTTGTTCAGTGTAACTGTTAGACAGTCATCCTGCACCGCATTTAGCCATTTCTAGTCTAGCTGTAATCAGTTATTTTAGTTTCCATAATTACGTAATTTTATTCCATTTGTAAAAATTTTCATGTCTTCGTTTTTCAAAGGATTTTGTAACCTTAACCTAACCCTAACCACCTATATCTTGTGTATTAGAGTCTTAAGCATTCAAATTGGTTTTTGTTGCAGCATTTGTTCAGTGTAACTGTTAGACAGTCATCCTGCACCGCATTTAGCCATTTCTAGTCTAGCTGTAATCAGTTATTTTAGTTTCCATAATTACGTAATTTTATTCCATTTGTAAAAATTTTCATGTCTTCTGTTTTTCGTGCTGATTTTGTAACCTAACCTAACCTTAACCCTAACCACCTATATCTTTGTGTATTAGGAGTCTTAAGCATTCCAAATTGGTTTTTGTTGCAGCATTTGTTCAGTGTAATCGTTAGACAGTCATCCTGCAACTGCATTTAGCCATTTCTAGTCTAGCTGTAATCAGTTATTTTAGTTTCATAATTACGCAATTTTATTCCATTTGTAAAAAATTTTCATGTCTTCGTTTTTCGTGCTGATTTTCTAACCTAACCTAACTCTAACTCTAACCTAACCTAACCTAACCTAACCTAATCCTAACCTAACCCTAACCACCTATATCTTTTGTGTGTATTAGAGTCTTAAGCATTCCAAATTGGTTTTTGTTGCAGCATTTGTTCAGTGTAACTGTTAGACAGTCATCCTGCACCGCATTTAGCCATTTCTAGTCTAGCTGTAATCAGTTATTTTAGTTTCATAATTACGCAATTTTATTCCATTTGTAAAAATTTTCATGTCTTCGTTTTTCGTGCTGGATTTTGTAACCTAACCTAACCTAACCTTAACCTAACCTAACTCTAACCTAACCTAACTCTAACCTAACCTAACCTAACCTAACTCTAACCTAACCTTAACCTAACCTAACCTAACTCTAACCTAACCTAACCCTAACCACCTATATCTTGTGTATTAGAGTCTTAAGTATTCCAAATTGGTTTTTGTTGTAGCATTTGTTCAGTGTAACTGTTAGACAGTCATCCTGCGCCGCATTTAGGCCATTTCTAGTCTAGTTGTAATCAGATATTTTTAGTTTCATAATTACGCAATTTTATTCCATTTGTAAAAAATTTTCATGTCTTCGTTTTTCGTGCTGATTTTGTAACCCAACCTAACCTAACCTGACCTAACCTAACCTTAACCCTAACCACCTATATCTTGTGTATTAGAGTCTTAAGCATTCAAATTGGTTTTTGTTGCAGCATTTGTTCAGTGTAATCGTTAGGACAGTCATCCTGCGCCGCATTTAGGCCATTTCAGTCTAGTTGTAATCAGATATTTTAGTTTCATAATTACGCAATTTTATTCCATTTGTAAAAATTTTCATGTTCGTTTTTCGTGCTGGATTTTGTAACCTAACCTTAACCCTAACCACCTATATCTTTGTGTATTAGGAGTCTTAAGCATTCCAAATTGGTTTTTGTTGCAGCATTTGTTCAGTGTGTAATCGTTAGGACAGTCATCCTGCGCCGCATTTAGGCCATTTCAGTCTAGTTGTAATCAGTTATTTTAAGTTTCATAATTACGTAATTTTATTCCATTTGTAAAAATTTTCATGTTCGTTTTTCGTGCTGATTTTGTAACCCAACCTAACCTAACCTGACCTAACCTAACCTAACCTAACCTAACCTAACTCTAACCTAACTCTAACCCTAACCACCTATATCTTTGTGTATTAGAGTCTTACATTCCAAATTGGTTTTTGTTGCAGCATTTGTTCAGTGTAATCGTTAGGACAGTCATCCTGCACTGCATTTAGGCCATTTCAGTCTAGTTGTAATCAGTTATTTTAGTTTCATAATTACGCAATTTTATTCCATTTGTAAAAATTTTCATGTTCGTTTTTCGTGCTGGATTTTGTAACCTAACCTAACCTGACCTAACCTAACCTGACCTAACCTAACCTAACCTAACCTGACCTAACCTAACCTAACTCTAACTCTAACCTAACCTTAACCCTAACCACCTATATCTTGTGAGGATCCGTCGCTCGGACTCCCACGCAGGGCACTCAGCGAGCGTGTGCTGTGCGGAATCCCGGTCCCCGCCACAGTGGTGGCATTGCGTTGACGATTCGCGTCCAATCCTGTTCAGGTACTCTCCGAAGCATCCATGCCCGGTGAGCACCTGCGTCAGGCTATAGGTGACATGCACCTCTTCCCTCAAACGGAGCCAAGCTTCGAAGTTCGGCAGGAGCGCGCTAACAATGCGCTGGCGCGAGTAACGTGGCTCAAGGAGCCTCTCGCGCCACACCTCCAGCGCACGTTTGCGCTCCTGCTTACGCACCTCTCCCGCATCTAGGGGCTCGGTTTCCTCGTGGGGTATGCGAAGACGAGTATAAACCCGTGCATCCATCTCCGCCAGGATTTCCAGTGGTGGAAACCGAGCTAGGACAGTGGCCGCCTCGAATGATATCGTGCGATATCCACGCGCGATCCTGATGGCCATCCTTCGCTGCAGGCTACTAAGTTTAGCTCTGCAGCGACGGACGCCCGTTAGTCGATGTGACCATACGGGCGCCCCGTAGAGGGCCATCGATCGCACGACTCCCGCGTAGAGGCGGCGGACTCCTTCCCTGGGGCCCCCGAGATTGGGTAGCAGCCGGTGCATGGCACCTACTACCCTCTCGATCCGTGGGACCAGGCGGTCGAAGTGCTCTTCGAAGCCCCAACGACTGTCCAGGGTGAGACCGAGATATTTCATCGTCGGTCCCACCGGGACCTGCACGTCACCAACGCGAACCGTCAAGCTGGGTGGTTCCCTCCCTCTGGGGAGTTTGTGGAACCAAAGCGCCTCGGTCTTATGAGGCGCTATCCGAAGACCCAGCTCGTGGATTTTGTCCACGACGCATGCTACCCCAAGCTCAGCAAGCCGGATGGTGCTCTCGAAACTGTCCCCGTCGGCCAGTAGCAGAGTGTCATCTGCGTAGCAAACTACTCTTACGCCGACGGGAAGATCGACCCGCAGGACCGCGTCGTACGCGAGGTTCCACAGTTGTGGACCCAACACGGACCCTTGCGGAACCCCGCAGTTCACCTCCCTCCGGTGGACAGACGCGGTACGACCCACGTACTGGATGCACCTATCGTTCAAGTAGGCCCGGACAATGCGTTGCAGGTAGGGAGGCACACGGTGGTACACCAGAGCCTCCCTGATCGTCCCCCAGGGTAGCGAATTGAAGGCATTGACAATGTCAAGGTTGACCGCCAATGCCACACCGCCCCGGGTAACTGCCCGCTGCGCCTGCCCTCGGACGCGAAGGATCGTGTCCACAGTCGATCGCGTCCGCCGAAAGCCGAACTGGCCGTCCGACAAATCGGGGCCCACTTGACGTAGGTGCGTGTTGAGGCGGACGGCTATTATTCTTTCGAACAATTTGCCCGCCTCATCCAGCAAACAAATGGGTCGGTACGCGGAGGGAGATTCCGCGGTCCTGCCATCCTTCTTCAGGAGCACCATCCTTGCCTCCTTCCAGACTGAGGGGAAGACACCGACTCGCAGGCAGCTGTTGAACAGCTGTCTCAGTCTCCCCCCCAGTCCGGCGGCGAGAGCAAGCACCCAAGCCCGTCCAGGAATTCCGTCGGGGCCTGGGGCTGTGTTCTTGGCTCCGAGGCGCCTCACTGCACGGTCCAACTCCTCATTGGTCACTATCGTCAGACCATGCAATCTGGTCTGACGGTGATGTGGAGGGTGCGAGGCTGTCCTGGGCCCTAGGAAAGAGGGTGTCAACCACTCCTCCCACAAAAGTAGGGTCCAGGGTCTCCGTCAACGGAGGGACCCATGGTCGTAGCTTGCCCAGTACAACCTTGTACGGACGGCCCCATGGGTCCCTGTCCAGCCCCTCGAGGAGTTCGCTCCAGGACCGAGACCTAGCATTCTCGATCACGAGTTGGAGCGCTTTTGTGGCGCCTCTGTAAGCCAAGTATGCTCTCGCCTTTTCTTCGGCTGTGGCTTGCTTCCTTCTTCGGGCTCTGGTGTACTGGCGTCGAGCCCGCAAACATTGCATGCGCAACTGCGCTATATCTTCTGACCACCAGTACACCGCCCTGAGCTTGGGGGACCCGGTCCGAGGCATCGAGGCGTCACAGATGGACGTCATCGTAGCCCGGAACCAGGTCGCTTCGCTTTCGGGATCGGGCAAGACCCCATTATGTGGGTCCTCTGTCCAGGCCGCGGCGATGGTTGCAGCTTCGAGCATATCTATGTCGAGCCGCTTGAGGGACCATCGCCGCGGCGGGCCGCTGTTGCTGCGGCGGGTAGCACCGTGGGGAGAGCGGAGCGCCACCTCGAGTACGATGTGGCGGTGGTCCGATAGTGTGACCAATTCTTCCGCTACTCTCCATCCCGACACCATGCGTGTGGCAGAAGGAGTCGCCCAAGACAGGTCGACTATCGATTCCCCCTGCCATCGCACGCAGGTGCTAATGGACCCCCGATTCAAAAGTCGGAGGTCGAGTCCCGCCGCCCACTCTAGCACGGTTTCTCCCTTTGCATTGTCCCGGGTGGAGCCCCACGATCTGGAGTGAGCGTTAAAGTCACCCAGGACAAGCACAGGACGGGAAGGCATCTACGGATGCAGTCGCCTAACCCGTCCAGGTACGCCTCGTAAGCGGCGAGGGTACTATTGGGAGAAACGTAGCAGCCCACAACTGCAAGGAGTCCCCACTCCACTGCAACGAATCCCTGCCCCCTGGCAATCAGGGAGCAGGGAGGATCCTCTCCTCCACCACCCCAGTGAATAGCAACAGAACCCTTAATGTCACCGAACCAGCGAGGATGGTCCGGGACCCGGTAGGGTTCCGCTGCTACCGCCAATGCAACCGACCACTCCGAGGGTTTGCAGCAGCAGGTCTTGCGCCCCGCGGCAGTGGTTCAGGTTGGTTTGGAGGATCTTCACCCTTCTATCGAAGGTGAAGCCTCCATGGCCTCCGGCGCACTCGGGGTGGCTTCGGGTAGGGGAGCCTGCTTTCTCCCGCCCCCGTTTGCCTTCCTTTTGGTGCACAGGCCTTGGTCCCCAGTCGATGGTTGGATTGACGGCCAAGGTCCGCACACAATGGGCACTTCAGGGTGGCCGCAGTGCACTGGCTTGCCTTGTGCCCATGTTCACCACAGGCGTAGCAGCGCGCGCTGCGGTCCTCGTTGAGGCACTTACTGCGGACGTGCCCCAATTCAAGGCAACGGTGGCACTGCAGCGGCCTTGCCGCCAGCACCTCTACCTTTGCAGCCGTCCATCCTATGCGGACGCACTTCGCCGCCGCCAGTTTCCGCACGGCCCCTAGTGGACACCGCACCCACACTGTCCCTAGACGTGAAGGTGTGCTTCGGATTGTACCCACCTTCACGTCTATGACAGCGCAGCCTCCTGACTCGGCAACCGCAGCTGCAACTTCCGTTGGAGTAACGGACTCATCGAGGTCCATCACTCGCAATTCGCCGGTCTTCAGTGGGCGTGCTATTTGCACGTCCATGTCGGCCAGCGCCTCCCGCATTTTAGCGGCGAGCACGTCGGCCTTAGAGGCGCAGTCGGGGCCAGATACCTCCAGTATCAACGCCCTGTTACTGCCCTCCTTGCCCGTACTGTGTCAATACCGCAGTCCGCCAGCCTGATCTTCTGTTTCGCCGCAGCCATGACTGCGGCGTACTGACCTGACTGTGCTCCGGCACGGTGACCGTAATGGCCGCAGAGCTCGGCAGCCTCCTAGGCTTCACTGCTTTTGCCTGTTTAGGAGCTGCTGCCTTTGCCGGCGCCCTTCGGGTCGTGGTTGCTTTTGTTACCGGAGTAACTTGAGCAGCCGCCCTCTTTGCCTTACGGCTGGCCACTACCGCCCACGTTTGCGGGACAGGAACTGCCTGGCCGGTCTCTACTGGCTTAACGGGACGCGCGGTAGACGCGGGAGGCACGGGAGCCGCCGGCTGGGTGCGCTTTGTCGTGCCACGCTTCCCTTTCACATGACCTGACGACTGGCCCTGATCCTGAGAGGGTTCCAGGGGCTTGCACTCCGAAAGTGGCCAGTTTCGTATCAATAAGTACACTGATACGCTCCATAAGCCGACTTTCGGAGTCCAACCCCACCATCGCAGGGAGCTGCTTGGCAGCCTTGCCTGGACGTCCTCTTGCTACCGGGGTTCCTCGCGTTTCCGGAGAGCACTGAGCTCCTCCGTCAGACTCCTACTCCATTTGCTAGCTCTGCGAGCTGCGAGCGCAGCTCAGCATTCTCGCGCTCCAGCCTCTCAAAACTAGGAGGCAGGAGACCCGCCGTGCTAACTCCGAGGAGGCTGCCTCGACCATTCTGGAGGCCACTCGTAGGCTGTGAACAAACGAGCCCTTTAGGTTGCAAGATTTGTCTGCCACCTTGTCCACAGCCAGTAGGCCGGACCTGATGCAGGCACCAAGGTCCGTAATGGACTTTCCCTCCATGTCTCTACCCAGATGGTCGGGTTTTGGGAGACCGGCTTTTGCCCTAGTCTTAATTTGGGCCACTGTAGGATCCCATATACCCTCCTCATCCTCAGCGTCAGCTACCTCCACGTCCGTGACTACTGCTGCGTCCTCCTTGCTTCCCGCGACATTATGAGGCTTGGCCCTCCTCTTCCTTATAGTCCTTGCGGACACCTCCGATGTGGCGGATGTGAATGACGCATCAGACTTCCCTCCGTCGCTCTCGCCGGCCGAAACTGCAGGCGTGCTCGGGCGCACAAACCGCCCACGCCTGTCCCGTGCTGGGAGCACTGCTGCCACCGTCACGGCTCCTCCCTCTTTGCTTTGGTCCCTAGGTGTTAATGGACCGATGACTCCTGTTGCAGACTCAGCGCTAAGCATTGAGTCGCTCTCCTCACTATCTCCTTCTCCTCTACCTTCTCCTCCTCGATTTTTTGTTTTTCCCATAGTAAATCCCACGAGTTTGAACGAATATAGGTCGGTCCCCGGGTGACGCCTTCCGTGGACAAGACTACATACTGTGGGGGGCGTCCGGTACCCACAGGTTTTAAAGACTTCGCTGTCTGGTTTTTATAGAGTGATCCTTCTCGCGGGCCGGCCACTAAGCCTCCGCTCCACTGCACCTCGACGTACCTCATTAACGTCACCACTGAGGTCTTTGAAGAGAGTACAGCGGGTAACGGCGCGCTGGGAGAGCCGACGTAACTCCCCAGTTTTGGACGGTTGAGTGCCCGGTGGCAGTAAAACGCACACCGAGCCCGTCCCTCCACTATGTGCATTAGGCACTGGAAACGATATATCGTCACCAGTTCCTAATACCCACCATCATTTGTTGCCTTTCCCCCAGATACAGAAATCAAGGAGAAATGCAACCTCCCACAACACTCGACGGTTGAGTGCCCGGTGGCAGTAAAAACGCACACCGAGCCCGCCCCCTCACTATGACCATTAGGCACTGGAAACGATATATCGTCCCCAGTTCCCAATACCCACCATCATTTGTTGCCTTTCCCCCGGATACAGAAATCAAGGAGAAATGCAACTTCCACTCTCGCATTGGGCACTGAGAACGACGCATCGTCACCAGTGCCCAATGCGCACCATTGTTCGGTTGCCTTTCCTCCGGATATGGAAATCAAGAGGAAATGCAACCCCCCTGCCACTCCGCGGTACCCTCCGCTTATGAGAGGGACACGCAGAGCAGCTATCCCTCCCTGTCAGAACATTCGCCACTGGCAACAACGTATCATCACCAGTGCCCAGGGTGCACTGTCCTGGCGTTGCCTTTCCCCTGGATACAATAGTATCAAAGGGAAATACAACGACCAGGCACTTCGAGGAGGTTTTCTGACGTGGCACCCCAATAACCTGACCTAGCCTAACCTAACCTAACCACCTATATCTTTGTGTATTAGGAGTCTTAAGCATTCCAAATTGGTTTTTTGTTGTAGCATTTGTTCAGTGTGTAATCGTTAGACAGTCATCCTGCAACTGCATTTAGGCCATTTCTAGTCTTAGTTGTAATCAGTTATTTTTAGTTTCATAATTACGTAATTTTATTCCATTTGTAAAAATTTTCATGTCTTCGTTTTTCGTGCTGATTTTGTAACCTAACCTAACCTAACCTAATCCTAACCTAACCTAACCACCTATATCTTTTGTGTGTATTAGAGTCTTAAGCATTCCAAATTGGTTTTTGTTGTAGCATTTGTTCAGTGTAATCGTTAGACAGTCATCCTGCACTGCATTTAGGCCATTTCTAGTCTAGTTGTAATCAGTTATTTTTAGTTTCATAATTACGTAATTTTATTCCATTTGTAAAAATTTTCATGTCTTCGTTTTTCGTGCTGATTTTGTAACCTAACCTAACCTAACCTAATCCTAACTCTAACCTAACCTAACCACCTATATCTTTGTGTATTAGAGTCTTAAGCATTCCAAATTGGTTTTTGTTGTAGCATTTGTTCAGTGTAATCGTTAGACAGTCATCCTGCAACTGCATTTAGGCCATTTCTAGTCTAGTTGTAATCAGATATTTTAGTTTCATAATTACGTAATTTTATTCCACTTGTAAAAATTTTCATGTCTTCGTTTTTCGTGCTGATTTTGTAACCTAACCTAACCTGACCTAACCTAACCTAACCCTAACCACCTATATCTTTGTGTATTAGAGTCTTAAGCATTTCAAATTGGTTTTTTGTTGTAGCATTTGTTCAGTGTAATCGTTAGACAGTCATCCTGCACCGCATTTAGGCCATTTCTAGTCTAGTTGTAATCAGTTATTTTAAGTTTCATAATTACGTCATTTTATTCCATTTGTAAAAATTTTCATGTCTTCTGTTTTTCGTGCTGATTTTGTAACCTAACCTTAACCCTAACCACCTATATCTTTTGTGTGTATTAGAGTCTAAGCATTCCAAATTGGTTTTTGTTGCAGCATTTGTTCAGTGTAATCGTTAGACAGTCATCCCAGCCGCATTTAGGCCATTTCTAGTCTAGTTGTAATCAGATATTTTTAGTTTCATAATTACGTAATTTTATTCCATTTGTAAAAATTTTCATGTCTTCGTTTTTCGTGCTGATTTTGTAACCTAACCTAACCTAACCTAACCTAACCTAACCACCTATATCTTTGTGTATTAGGAGTCTTAAGCATTTCAAATTGGTTTTTGTTGTAGCATTTGTTCAGTGTAATCGTTAGGACAGTCATCCTGCACCGCATTTAGGCCATTTCTAGTCTAGTTGCAATCAGTTATTTTTAGTTTCCATAATTACGTAATTTTATTCCATTTGTAAAAATTTTCATGTCTTCTGTTTTTCGTGCTGATTTTGTAACCTAACCTAACCCTAACCTAACCTAACCCTAACCCTAACCACCTATATCTTTGTGTATTAGAGTCTTAAGCATTCCAAATTGGTTTTTTGTTGTAGCATTTGTTCAGTGTAATCTAGTTGTAATCAGATATTTTTAGTTTCATAATTACGTAATTTTATTCCATTTGTAAAAATTTTCATGTCTTCGTTTTTCGTGCTGATTTTGTAACCTAACCTAACCTAACCTAACCCTAACCACCTATATCTTTGTGTATTAGAGTCTTAAGCATTTCAAATTGGTTTTTTGTTGTAGCATTTGTTCAGTGTAATCGTTAGACAGTCATCCTGCACCGCATTTAGGCCATTTCTAGTCTAGTTGTAATCAGTTATTTTTAGTTTCATAATTACGTAATTTTATTCCATTTGTAAAAATTTTCATGTCTTCGTTTTTCGTGCTGATTTTGTGTAACCTAACCTAACTCTAACTCTAACCTAACCTAACCCTAACCACCTATATATCTTTGTGTATTAGAGTCTTAAGCATTCCAAATTGGTTTTTGTTGTAGCATTTGTTCAGTGTAATCGTTAGACAGTCATCCTGCACCGCATTTAGCCATTTCTAGTCTTAGTTGTAATCAGATATTTTTAGTTTCATAATTACGTAATTTTATTCCATTTGTAAAAATTTTCATGTTCGTTTTTCGTGCTGATTTTGTGTAACCTAACCTAACCACCTATATCTTGTGTATTAGAGTCTTACATTCCAAATTGGTTTTTGTTGCAGCATTTGTTCAGTGTAACTGTTAGACAGTCATCCTGCAACTGCATTTAGGCCATTTCTAGTCTAGCTGTAATCAGTTATTTTTAGTTTCATAATTACGCAATTTTATTCCATTTGTAAAAATTTTCATGTTCGTTTTTCGTGCTGATTTTGTAACCTAACCTAACCACCTATCTTTGTGTATTAGAGTCTTAAGCATTCAAATTGGTTTTTGTTGCAGCATTTGTTCAGTGTAACTGTTAGACAGTCATCCTGCACCGCATTTAGCCATTTCTAGTCTAGTTGTAATCAGTTATTTTTAGTTTCATAATTACGTAATTTTATTCCATTTGTAAAAATTTTCATGTCTTCGTTTTTCGTGCTGATTTTGTGTAACCTAACCTTAACCTAACCTAACTAACCTAACCTAACCTAACCTAACCACCTATATCTTTGTGTATTAGAGTCTTTAGCATTCCAAATTGGTTTTTTGTTGTAGCATTTGTTCAGTGTAATCGTTAGACAGTCATCCTGCGCCGCATTTAGGCCATTTCTAGTCTAGTTGTAATCAGTTATTTTTAGTTTACATAATTACGTAATTTTATCTCCATTTGTAAAAATTTTCATGTCTTCGTTTTTCGTGCTGATTTTGTAACCTAACCTAACCTAACCTAACCCTAACCACCTATATCTTTGTGTATTAGAGTCTTAAGCATTCCAAATTGGTTTTTGTTGTAGCATTTGTTCAGTGTAATCGTTAGGACAGTCATCCTGCGCCGCATTTAGGCCATTTCTAGTCTAGTTGTAATCAGTTATTTTTAGTTTCCATAATTACGTAATTTTATTCCATTTGTAAAAATTTTCATGTCTTCGTTTTTCGTGCTGATTTTGTGTAACCTAACCTAACTCTAACTCTAACCTAACCTAACCTAACCTGACCTAACCTAACCTAACCTAACCACCTATATCTTTGTGTATTAGAGTCTTCAGCATTCCAAATTGGTTTTTTGTTGTAGCATTTGTTCAGTGTAATCGTTAGACAGTCATCCTGCGCCGCATTTAGGCCATTTCTAGTCTAGTTGTAATCAGTTATTTTTAGTTTCATAATTACGTAATTTTATTCCATTTGTAAAAATTTTCATGTCTTCGTTTTTCGTGCTGATTTTGTAACCTAACCTTAACCCTAACCACCTATTTCTTTGTGTATTGGAGTCTTAACCATTCAAATTGGTTTTTTGTTGTAGCATTTGTTCAGTGTAATCGTTAGACAGTCATCCTGCGCCGCATTTAGGCCATATTTCTAGTCTAGTTGTAATCAGTTATTTTTAGTTTCATAATTACGTAATTTTATTCCATTTGTAAAAATTTTCATGTCTTCGTTTTTCGTGCTGGATTTTGTAACCTAACCTAACTCTTAACCTAACCTAACCTAACCCTAACCACCTATATCTTTGTGTATTAGAGTCTTAAGCATTCCAAATTGGTTTTTGTTGTAGCATTTGTTCAGTGTGTAATCGTTAGGACAGTCATCCTGCACCGCATTTAGGCCATTTCTAGTCTAGTTGTAATCAGTTATTTTTAGTTTCATAATTACGTAATTTTATTCCATTTGTAAAAATTTTCATGTCTTCGTTTTTCGTGCTGATTTTGTATTCTAACCTAACCTAACCTAACCTAACCCTAACCACCTATATCTTTGTGTATTAGAGTCTTAAGCATTCCAAATTGGTTTTTTGTTGTAGCATTTGTTCAGTGTAATCGTTAGACAGTCATCCTGCGCCGCATTTAGGCCATTTCTAGTCTAGTTGTAATCAGTTATTTTTAGTTTCAATTACGTAATTTTATTCCATTTGTAAAAATTTTCATGTCTTCTGTTTTTCGTGCTGATTTTGTAACCTAACCTAACCTGACCTAACCTAACCTAACCTAACCTAACTCTAACCTAACCTAACCACCTATATCTTGTGTATTAGAGTCTTAAGCATTCCAAATTGTTTTTGTTGTAGTATTTGTTCTGTGTAATCGTTAGGACAGTCATCCTGCACCGCATTTAGGCCATTTCTAGTCTAGTTGTAATCAGATATTTTTAGTTTCATACTACGTAATTTTATTCCATTTGTAAAAATTTTCATGTCTTCGTTTTCGTGCTGATTTTGTGTAACCTAACCTAACTCTAACCTAACCTAACCTGACCTAACCTAACCTGACCTAACCTAACCCTAACCACCTATATCTTTTGTGTGTATTAGAGTCTTAAGCATTCAAATTGGTTTTTGTTGTAGCATTTGTTCAGTGTGTAATCGTTAGACAGTCATCCTGCGCCGCATTTAGGCCATTTCTAGTCTAGTTGTAATCAGTTATTTTAAGTTTCATAATTACGTAATTTTATTCCATTTGTAAAAATTTTCATGTCTTCGTTTTTCGTGCTGGATTTTGTAACCTAACCTAACTCTAACTCTAACCTAACTCTAACCTAACCCTAACCACCTATATCTTTGTGTATTAGAGTCTTAAGCATTCCAAATTGGTTTTTGTTGTAGTATTTGTTCTGTGTAATCGTTAGACAGTCATCCTGCGCTGCATTTAGGCCATATTTCTAGTCTAGTTGTAATCAGTTATTTTAGTTTCCATAATTACGTAATTTTATTCCATTTGTAAAAATTTTCATGTCTTTGCTTTTCGTGCTGATTTTGTAACCTTAACCTAACCTAATCCTAACCTAACCTAACCTAACCTAACCCTAACCACCTATATCTTTGTGTATTAGAGTCTTAAGCATTCCAAATTGGTTTTTGTTGTAGCATTTGTTCAGTGTAATCGTTAGGACAGTCATCCTGCACCGCATTTAGGCCATTTCTAGTCTTAGTTGTAATCAGATATTTTTAGTTTCATAATTACGTAATTTTATTCCATTTGTAAAAATTTTCATGTCTTCGTTTTTCGTGCTGATTTTGTAACCTAACCTAACTCTAACCTAACCTAACCACCTATATCTTTGTGTATTAGAGTCTTAAGCATTCAAATTGGTTTTTGTTGTAGCATTTGTTCAGTGTAATCGTTAGACAGTCATCCTGCACCGCATTTAGGCCATTTCAGTCTAGTTGTAATCAGTTATTTTAGTTTCATAATTACGTAATTTTATTCCATTTGTAAAAAATTTTCATGTCTTCGTTTTTCGTGCTGATTTTGTAACCTAACCTAACCACCTATATCTTGTGTATTAGAGTCTTACATTCCAAATTGGTTTTTGTTGCAGCATTTGTTCAGTGTAACTGTTAGACAGTCATCCTGCAACTGCATTTAGCCATTTCTAGTCTTAGTTGTAATCAGTTATTTTTAGTTTCATAATTACGCAATTTTATTCCATTTGTAAAAAATTTTCATGTCTTCGTTTTTCGTGCTGATTTTGTAACCTAACTCTAACCCTAACCACCTATATCTTTGTGTATTAGGAGTCTTAAGCATTCAAATTGGTTTTTGTTGTAGCATTTGTTCAGTGTAATCGTTAGACAGTCATCCTGCACCGCATTTAGCCATTTCTAGTCTAGTTGTAATCAGTTATTTTAGTTTCCATAATTACGTAATTTTATTCCATTTGTAAAAATTTTCATGTCTTCGTTTTTCGTGCTGATTTTGTAACCTAACCTAACTCTAACTCTAACCTAACCTAACCTAACCTAACCTAACCTAACCTAACCACCTATATCTTTTGTGTGTATTAGAGTCTTAAGCATTCAAATTGGTTTTTGTTGTAGCATTTGTTCAGTGTAATCGTTAGGACAGTCATCCTGCGCCGCATTTAGGCCATTTCTAGTCTAGTTGTAATCAGTTATTTTAGTTTCATAATTACGTAATTTTATTCCATTTGTAAAAATTTTCATGTCTTCGTTTTTCGTGCTGATTTTGTAACCTAACCTAACCCTAACCACCTATATCTTTGTGTATTAGAGTCTAAGCATTCCAAATTGGTTTTTGTTGTAGCATTTGTTCAGTGTAATTGTTAGACAGTCATCCTGCGCCGCATTTAGGCCATTTCTGAATCTAGTTGTAATCAGTTATTTTAGTTTCATAATTACGTAATTTTATTCCATTTGTAAAAATTTTCATGTCTTCGTTTTTCGTGCTGATTTTGTAACCTAACCTAACCTAACCTAACCTAACCTAACCACCTATATCTTTGTGTATTAGAGTCTTAAGCATTCAAATTGGTTTTTGTTGTAGCATTTGTTCAGTGTAATCGTTAGGACAGTCATCCTGCGCCGCATTTAGGCCATATTTCTAGTCTAGTTGTAATCAGTTATTTTAGTTTCCATAATTACGTAATTTTATTCCATTTGTAAAAATTTTCATGTCTTCGTTTTTCGTGCTGATTTTGTAACCTAACTCTAACTCTAACCTAACCCTAACCCTAACCACCTATATCTTTGTGTATTAGAGTCTTAAGCATTCCAAATTGGTTTTTGTTGTAGCATTTGTTCAGTGTGTAATCGTTAGGACAGTCATCCTGCGCCGCATTTAGGCCATTTCTAGTCTAGTTGTAATCAGTTATTTTAGTTTCATAATTACGTAATTTTATTCCATTTGTAAAAATTTTCATGTCTTCGTTTTTCGTGCTGATTTTGTAACCTAACCTAACCTAACCTAACCTAACCTAACCTAACCACCTATATCTTTGTGTATTAGAGTCTTAAGCATTCCAAATTGGTTTTTGTTGTAGCATTTGTTCAGTGTGTAATCGTTAGGACAGTCATCCTGCGCCGCATTTAGGCCATTTCTAGTCTAGTTGTTATCAGTTATTTTTAGTTTCATAATTACGTAATTTTATTCCATTTGTAAAAATTTTCATGTCTTCGTTTTTCGTGCTGATTTTGTAACTTAACCTAACCTAACCTAACCTAACCTAACCACCTATATCTTTGTGTATTAGAGTCTTAAGCATTCCAAATTGGTTTTTTGTTGTAGCATTTGTTCAGTGTAATCGTTAGACAGTCATCCTGCGCCGCATTTAGGCCATTTCTAGTCTAGTTGTAATCAGTTATTTTAGTTTCCATAATTACGTAATTTTATTCCATTTGTAAAAATTTTCATGTCTCTGTTTTTCGTGCTGATTTTGTAACCTAACCTGACCTAACCTAACCTAACCTAACCCTAACCACCTATATCTTTGTGTATTAGGAGTCTTAAGCATTCCAAATTGGTTTTTGTTGTAGCATTTTGTTCCAGTGTAATCGTTAGACAGTCATCCTGCACCGCATTTAGGCCATTTCTAGTCTAGTTGTAATCAGTTATTTTAGTTTCATAATTACGCAATTTTATTCCATTTGTAAAAATTTTCATGTCTTCGTTTTTCGTGCTGATTTTGTAACCTAACCTAACCTAACCTAACCTAACCCTTCTTAACCTAACCCTAACCACCTATATCTTTGTGTATTAGAGTCTTAAGCATTCCAAATTGGTTTTTTGTTGTAGCATTTGTTCAGTGTAATCGTTAGACAGTCATCCTGCGCCGCATTTAGGCCATTTCTAGTCTAGTTGTAATCAGTTATTTTAGTTTCATAATTACGTAATTTTATTCCATTTGTAAAAATTTTCATGTCTTCGTTTTTCGTGCTGATTTTGTAACCTAACCTAACCTAACCCTAACCACATATATATCTTTGTGTATTAGAGTCTTAAGCATTCCAAATTGGTTTTTGTTGTAGCATTTGTTCAGTGTAACTGTTAGACAGTCATCCTGCAACTGCATTTAGGCCATTTCTAGTCTAGTTGTAATCAGTTATTTTTAGTTTCATAATTACGTAATTTTATTCCATTTGTAAAAATTTTCATGTCTTCGTTTTTCAAAGGATTTTGTAACCTTAACCTAACCTAACTTAACCTAACCTAACCTAACCCTAACCACCTATATCTTTGTGTATTAGAGTCTTAAGCATTCCAAATTGGTTTTTGTTGTAGCATTTGTTCAGTGTAATCGTTAGACAGTCATCCTGCGCCGCATTTAGGCCATTTCTAGTCTAGTTGTAATCAGTTATTTTTGTTTCATAATTACGTAATTTTATTCCATTTGTAAAAAATTTCATGTCTTCGTTTTTCGTGCTGATTTTGTAACCTAACCTAACCTGACCTAACCTAACCTAACTCTAACCCTAACCACCTATATCTTTTGTGTGTATTAGAGTCTTAAGCATTCCAAATTGGTTTTTGTTGTAGCATTTGTTCAGTGTAATCGTTAGACAGTCATCCTGCAACTGCATTTAGGCCATATTTCTAGTCTAGTTGTAATCAGTTATTTTAGTTTCATAATTACGTAATTTTATTCCATTTGTAAAAATTTTCATGTTCGTTTTTCGTGCTGATTTTGTGTAACCTAACCTTAACCTAACCTAACCTAACCTGACCTAACCTAACCTAATCCTAACCTAACCCTAACCACCTATATCTTTGTGTATTAGGAGTCTTAAGCATTCCAAATTGGTTTTTTGTTGTAGCATTTGTTCAGTGTAACTGTTAGACAGTCATCCTGCGCCGCATTTAGCCATTTCTAGTCTAGTTGTAATCAGTTATTTTAGTTTCCATAATTACGTAATTTTATTCCATTTGTAAAAATTTTCATGTCTTCGTTTTTCGTGCTGATTTTGTAACCTAACCTAACCTAACCCTAACCACCTATATCTTTGTGTATTAGGAGTCTTAAGCATTCCAAATTGGTTTTTGTTGTAGCATTTGTTCAGTGTAATCGTTAGACAGTCATCCTGCGCCGCATTTAGGCCATATTTCTAGTCTAGTTGTAATCAGTTATTTTAGTTTCATAATTACGTAATTTTATTCCATTTGTAAAAATTTTCATGTCTTCTGTTTTTCGTGCTGGATTTTGTAACCTAACCTAACCTAACCTAACCTAACCTAACCCTAACCACCTATATCTTTGTGTATTAGAGTCTTAAGCATTCCAAATTGGTTTTTTGTTGTAGCATTTGTTCAGTGTAATCGTTAGACAGTCATCCTGCACCGCATTTAGGCCATTTCTAGTCTAGTTGTAATCAGATATTTTTAGTTTCATAATTACGTAATTTTATTCCATTTGTAAAAATTTTCATGTCTTCGTTTTTCGTGCTGATTTTCTAACCTAACCTAACCTGACCTAACCTAACCTAACCCTAACCACCTATATCTTTGTGTATTAGAGTCTTAAGCATCTCCAAATTGGTTTTTGTTGTAGCATTTGTTCAGTGTAATCGTTAGACAGTCATCCTGCACCGCATTTAGGCCATTTCTAGTCTAGTTGTAATCAGTTATTTTAGTTTCATAATTACGTAATTTTATTCCATTTGTAAAAATTTTCATGTCTTCGTTTTTCGTGCTGATTTTGTAACCTAACCTAACCTAACCTAACCTAACCTAACCTAACCTAACCACCTATATCTTTGTGTATTAGGAGTCTTAAGCATTCCAAATTGGTTTTTGTTGTAGCATTTGTTCAGTGTAATTGTTAGACAGTCATCCTGCACTGCATTTAGGCCATTTCAGTCTAGTTGTAATCAGTTATTTTAGTTTCATAATTACGTAATTTTATTCCATTTGTAAAAATTTTCATGTTCGTTTTTCGTGCTGATTTTGTAACCTTAACCTAACCTAACCTAACCACCTATATCTTTGTGTATTAGAGTCTTACATTCCAAATTGGTTTTTTGTTGTAGCATTTGTTCAGTGTAACTGTTAGACAGTCATCCTGCACCGCATTTAGCCATTTCTAGTCTTAGTTGTAATCAGATATTTTTAGTTTCATAATTACGCAATTTTATTCCATTTGTAAAAATTTTCATGTTCGTTTTTCGTGCTGGGATTTTGTAACCTAACCTAACCACCTATATCTTGTGTATTAGAGTCTTACATTCCAAATTGGTTTTTTGTTGTAGCATTTGTTCAGTGTAATTGTTAGACAGTCATCCTGCACCGCATTTAGGCCATTTCTAGTCTAGTTGTAATCAGTTATTTTTAGTTTCATAATTACGTAATTTTATTCCATTTGTAAAAATTTTCATGTCTTCGTTTTTCGTGCTGATTTTGTAACCTAACCTAACCTAACCTAACCTAACCCTAACCACCTATATCTTTGTGTATTAGAGTCTTAAGCATTCCAAATTGGTTTTTTGTTGTAGCATTTTGTTCCAGTGTAATCGTTAGACAGTCATCCTGCAACTGCATTTAGGCCATTTCTAGTCTTAGTTGTAATCAGTTATTTTTAGTTTCATAATTACGTAATTTTATTCCATTTGTAAAAATTTTCATGTCTTCGTTTTTCGTGCTGATTTTGTAACCTAACCTAACCTGACCTAACCTAACCTAACCCTAACCACCTATATCTTTGTGTATTAGGAGTCTTAAGCATTCCAAATTGGTTTTTGTTGTAGCATTTGTTCAGTGTAATCGTTAGACAGTCATCCTGCACCGCATTTAGGCCATATTTCTAGTCTAGTTGTAATCAGTTATTTTTAGTCTCATAATTACGTAATTTTATTCCATTTGTAAAAATTTTCATGTCTTCGTTTTTCGTGCTGATTTTGTAACCTAACCTAACCTGACCTAACCTAACCTAACCTTAACCTAACCTAACCTAACCACCTATATCTTTTGTGTGTATTAGAGTCTTAAGCATTCCAAATTGGTTTTTGTTGTAGCATTTGTTCAGTGTAATCGTTAGACAGTCATCCTGCGCCGCATTTAGGCCATTTCTAGTCTTAGTTGTAATCAGTTATTTTAAGTTTCATAATTACGTAATTTTATTCCATTTGTAAAAATTTTCATGTCTTCTGTTTTTCGTGCTGGATTTTGTAACCTAACCTAACCTAACCTAACCTAACCTAACCCTAACCACCTATATCTTTGTGTATTAGAGTCTTAAGCATTCAAATTGGTTTTTGTTGTAGCATTTGTTCAGTGTAATCGTTAGACAGTCATCCTGCGCCGCATTTAGGCCATTTCTAGTCTAGTTGTAATCAGTTATTTTTAGTTTCATAATTACGTAATTTTATTCCATTTGTAAAAATTTTCATGTCTTCGTTTTTCGTGCTGATTTTGTAACCTAACCTAACCTGACCTAACCTAACCTAACCCTAACCACCTATATCTTTGTGTATTAGAGTCTTAAGCATTCCAAATTGGTTTTTTGTTGTAGCATTTGTTCAGTGTAATCGTTAGACAGTCATCCTGCACCGCATTTAGGCCATTTCTAGTCTAGTTGTAATCAGTTATTTTTAGTTTCATAATTACGTAATTTTATTCCATTTGTAAAAATTTTCATGTCTTCGTTTTTCGTGCTGATTTTCTAACCTAACCTAACCTAACCTAACCTAACCCTAACCACCTATATCTTTGTGTATTAGAGTCTTAAGCATTCCAAATTGGTTTTTTGTTGTAGCATTTGTTCAGTGTAATCGTTAGACAGTCATCCTGCACCGCATTTAGGCCATTTCTAGTCTAGTTGTAATCAGTTATTTTTAGTTTCATAATTACGCAATTTTATTCCATTTGTAAAAATTTTCTATGTCTTCGTTTTTCGTGCTGATTTTGTAACCTAACCTAACCCTAACCTAACCTAACCTAACCTAACCCTAACCACCTATATCTTTGTGTATTAGGAGTCTTAAGCATTCCAAATTGGTTTTTGTTGTAGCATTTGTTCAGTGTAATCGTTAGACAGTCATCCTGCGCTGCATTTAGGCCATTTCAGTCTAGTTGTAATCAGATATTTTTAGTTTCATAATTACGTAATTTTATTCCATTTGTAAAAAATTTTCATGTCTTCGTTTTTCGTGCTGATTTTGTAACCTAACCTAACCACCTATATCTTTGTGTATTAGAGTCTTACATTCCAAATTGGTTTTTGTTGTAGCATTTGTTCAGTGTAATCGTTAGACAGTCATCCTGCAACTGCATTTAGCCATTTCTAGTCTAGCTGTAATCAGTTATTTTTAGTTTCATAATTACGCAATTTTATTCCATTTGTAAAAATTTTCATGTTCGTTTTTCGTGCTGATTTTGTAACCTAACCTAACCACCTATCTTTGTGTATTAGAGTCTTAAGCATTCCAAATTGTTTTTGTTGTAGCATTTGTTCAGTGTAATCGTTAGACAGTCATCCTGCAACTGCATTTAGGCCATTTCAGTCTAGTTGTAATCAGTTATTTTTAGTTTCATAATTACGTAATTTTATTCCATTTGTAAAAATTTTCATGTCTTCGTTTTTCGTGCTGATTTTGTAACCTAACCTAACTCTAACCTAACCTAACTCAACCTAACCTAACCTAACCTAACTCTAACCTAACCTAACCACCTATCTTTGTGTATTAGAGTCTTAAGCATTCCAAATTGGTTTTTGTTGTAGCATTTGTTCAGTGTAATCGTTAGACAGTCATCCTGCACCGCATTTAGGCCATTTCTAGTCTAGTTGTAATCAGATATTTTTAGTTTCATAATTACGTAATTTTATTCCATTTGTAAAAATTTTCATGTCTTCGTTTTTCGTGCTGATTTTGTAACCTAACCTAACCTAACCCTAACCACCTATATCTTTGTGTATTAGAGTCTTAAGCATTCCAAATTGGTTTTTTGTTGTAGCATTTGTTCAGTGTAATCGTTAGACAGTCATCCTGCACCGCATTTAGGCCATTTCTAGTCTAGTTGTAATCAGTTATTTTAAGTTTCATAATTAAGTAATTTTATTCCATTTGTAAAAATTTTCATGTCTTCGTTTTTCGTGCTGATTTTCTAACCTAACCTAACCTGACCTAACCTAACCACCTATCTTTGTGTATTAGGAGTCTTAAGCATTCCAAATTGGTTTTTGTTGCAGCATTTGTTCAGTGTAACTGTTAGACAGTCATCCTGCGCTGCATTTAGGCCATTTCAGTCTAGTTGTAATCAGATATTTTTAGTTTCATAATTACGCAATTTTATTCCATTTGTAAAAAATTTTCATGTCTTCGTTTTTCGTGCTGATTTTGTAACCTAACCTAACCACCTATCTTTGTGTATTAGGAGTCTTAAGCATTCCAAATTGGTTTTTGTTGCAGCATTTGTTCAGTGTAATCGTTAGACAGTCATCCTGCGCTGCATTTAGGCCATTTCAGTCTAGTTGTAATCAGTTATTTTTAGTTTCCATAATTACGTAATTTTATTCCATTTGTAAAAATTTTCATGTCTTCGTTTTTCGTGCTGATTTTCTAACCTAACCTAACCTTAACCTAACCTAATCCTAACCTAACCTGACCTAACCTAACCTAACCTTAACCTAACCTAACTCTAACCTAACCTAACCTGACCTAACCTAACCTGACCTAACCTAACCTAATCCTAACCTAACCCTAACCACCTATCTTTGTGTATTAGAGTCTTAAGCATTCAAATTGGTTTTTGTTGTAGCATTTGTTCAGTGTAATCGTTAGACAGTCATCCCAGCCGCATTTAGGCCATTTCTAGTCTAGCTGTAATCAGTTATTTTTAGTTTCATAATTACGCAATTTTATTCCATTTGTAAAAAATTTTCATGTCTTCGTTTTTCGTGCTGGATTTTGTAACCTTAACCTAACCTAACCTGACCTAACCTAACCTAACCTTAACCTAACCTAACCTGACCTAACCTAACCTGACCTAACCTAACCACCTATATCTTGTGTATTAGAGTCTTAAGCATTCAAATTGGTTTTTGTTGCAGCATTTGTTCAGTGTAATCGTTAGGACAGTCATCCTGCAACTGCATTTAGGCCATTTCTAGTCTAGCTGTAATCAGTTATTTTTAGTTTCCATAATTACGTAATTTTATTCCATTTGTAAAAATTTTCATGTCTTCGTTTTTCGTGCTGGATTTTGTAACCTTAACCTAACCTAACCCTAACCTAACCTGACCTAACCTAACCTGACCTAACCTAACCTGACCTAACCTAACCCTAACCTAACCTGACCTAACCTAACCCTAACCTAACCTAACCTTAACCTAACCTAACCTGACCTAACCTAACCTGACCTAACCTAACCACCTATATCTTGTGTATTAGAGTCTTAAGCATTCAAATTGGTTTTTGTTGTAGCATTTGTTCAGTGTAATCGTTAGACAGTCATCCTGCACCGCATTTAGCCATTTCTAGTCTAGTTGTAATCAGATATTTTTAGTTTCCATAATTACGTAATTTTATTCCATTTGTAAAAATTTTCATGTCTTCGTTTTTCGTGCTGATTTTGTAACCCAACCTAACCTAACCCTAACCTAACCTGACCTAACCTAACCACCTATATCTTGTGTATTAGAGTCTTAAGCATTCCAAATTGGTTTTTGTTGTAGCATTTGTTCAGTGTAATCGTTAGACAGTCATCCTGCAACTGCATTTAGGCCATTTCAGTCTAGTTGTAATCAGATATTTTTAGTTTCATAATTGCGTAATTTTATTCCATTTGTAAAAATTTTCATGTCTTCGTTTTTCGTGCTGATTTTGTAACCCAACCTAACCTAACCTGACCTAACCTAACCTTAACCTAACCTAACCTGACCTAACCTAACCACCTATATCTTGTGTATTAGAGTCTTAAGCATTCAAATTGGTTTTTGTTGTAGCATTTGTTCAGTGTAATCGTTAGACAGTCATCCTGCACCGCATTTAGGCCATTTCAGTCTAGTTGTAATCAGATATTTTTAGTTTCATAATTACGTAATTTTATTCCATTTGTAAAAATTTTCATGTCTTCGTTTTTCGTGCTGATTTTCTAACCTAACCTAACCTGACCTAACCTAACCTAACTCTAACCTAACCTAACCTAACCTGACCTAACCTAACCTAACTCTAACCCTAACCACCTATATCTTGTGTATTAGAGTCTTAAGCATTCCAAATTGGTTTTTGTTGTAGCATTTTGTTCCAGTGTAATCGTTAGACAGTCATCCTGCACTGCATTTAGGCCATTTCAGTCTAGTTGTAATCAGATATTTTTAGTTTCATAATTACGCAATTTTATTCCATTTGTAAAAATTTTCATGTCTTCGTTTTTCGTGCTGGATTTTGTAACCTAACCTTAACCCTAACCACCTATATCTTTGTGTATTAGGAGTCTTAAGCATTCAAATTGGTTTTTGTTGTAGCATTTTGTTCCAGTGTAATCGTTAGACAGTCATCCTGCGCCGCATTTAGGCCATTTCAGTCTAGTTGTAATCAGTTATTTTTAGTTTCATAATTGCGTAATTTTATTCCATTTGTAAAAATTTTCATGTCTTCGTTTTTCGTGCTGATTTTCTAACCTAACCTAGCCTAACCTAACCTGACCTAACCTAACCTAGCCTAACCTAACCTAACTCTAACCTAACCTAGCCTAACCTAACCTGACCTAACCTAACCTAACTCTAACCCTAACCACCTATATCTTGTGTATTAGAGTCTTAAGCATTCCAAATTGGTTTTTGTTGTAGCATTTTGTTCCAGTGTAATCGTTAGACAGTCATCCTGCACCGCATTTAGCCATTTCTAGTCTAGTTGTAATCAGTTATTTTAGTTTCATAATTACGTAATTTTATTCCATTTGTAAAAATTTTCATGTTCGTTTTTCGTGCTGGATTTTGTAACCTAACCTAACCTAACCTAACCTGACCTAACCTAACCTAGCCTAACCTAACCTAGCCTAACCTAACCTGACCTAACCTAACCTAGCCTAACCTAACCTAACTCTAACCTAACCTAGCCTAACCTAACCTGACCTAACCTAACCTAACCTGACCTAACCTAACCTAACCTGACCTAACCTAACCTAACTCTAACCTAACCTAGCCTAACCTAACCTGACCTAACCTAACCTAGCCTAACCTAACCTAGCCTAACCTAACCTAGCCTAACCTAACCTAACCTAACCTAACCTAACCTAACCTAACCACCTATATCTTTGTGTATTAGGAGTCTTAAGCATTCCAAATTGGTTTTTGTTGTAGCATTTGTTCAGTGTAATCGTTGAACAGTCATCCTGCGCCGCATTTAGGCCATTTCTAGTCTAGTTGTAATCAGTTATTTTAAGTTTCATAATTACGTAATTTTATTCCATTTTTAAAAATTTTCATGTCTTCGTTTTTCGTGCTGATTTTGTAACCTAACCTAACCTAACCTAGCCTAACCTAACCTAACCACCTATATCTTTGTGTATTATAGTCTTAAGCATTCCAAATTGGTTTTTTGTTGTAGCATTTGTTCAGTGTGTAATCGTTAGACAGTCATCCTGCACCGCATTTAGGCCATTTCTAGTCTAGTTGTAATCAGATATTTTTAGTTTCATAATTGCGTAATTTTATTCCATTTGTAAAAATTTTCATGTCTTCGTTTTTCGTGCTGATTTTGTAACCTAACCTAACCTAACTAACCTAACCTAACCACCTATATCTTTGTGTATTAGAGTCTTAAGCATTCCAAATTGGTTTTTGTTGTAGCATTTGTTCAGTGTAATCGTTGAACAGTCATCCTGCACCGCATTTAGGCCATTTCTGAATCTAGTTGTAATCAGTTATTTTTAGTTTCATAATTACGTAATTTTATTCCATTTGTAAAAATTTTCATGTCTTCGTTTTTCGTGCTGATTTTGTAACCTAACCTAACCTAACCTAACCTAACCTAACCTAACCACCTATATCTTTGTGTATTAGAGTCTTAAGCATTCAAATTGGTTTTTGTTGTAGCATTTGTTCAGTGTAATCGTTGAACAGTCATCCTGCAACTGCATTTAGGCCATTTCAGTCTAGTTGTAATCAGATATTTTTAGTTTCATAATTGCGTAATTTTATTCCATTTGTAAAATTTTCATGTCTTCGTTTTTCGTGCTGATTTTGTAACCTAACCTAACTCTAACTCTAACCTAACCTAACCTAACCTAGCCTAACCACCTATATCTTTGTGTATTAGAGTCTTAAGCATTCCAAATTGGTTTTTGTTGTAGCATTTGTTCAGTGTAATCGTTGAACAGTCATCCTGCACCGCATTTAGGCCATTTCTAGTCTGGTTGTAATCAGTTATTTTTAGTTTCATAATTACGTAATTTTATTCCATTTGTAAAATTTTCATGTCTTCGTTTTTCGTGCTGATTTTGTAACCTAACCTAACCTAACCTAACTAACCCTAACCACCTATATATCTTTGTGTATTAGAGGTCTTAAGCATTCCAAATTGGTTTTTGTTGTAGCATTTGTTCAGTGTAATCGTTAGACAGTCATCCTGCACCGCATTTAGGCCATTTCTGAATCTAGTTGTAATCAGATATTTTTAGTTTCATAATTGCGTAATTTTATTCCATTTGTAAAAATTTTCATGTCTTCGTTTTTCGTGCTGATTTTGTAACCTAACCTAACCTAACCTAACCTAGCCTAACCACCTATATCTTTGTGTATTAGAGTCTTAAGCATTCCAAATTGGTTTTTGTTGTAGCATTTGTTCAGTGTAATCGTTGAACAGTCATCCTGCGCCGCATTTAGGCCATTTCTGAATCTAGTTGTAATCAGTTATTTTTAGTTTCATAATTACGTAATTTTATTCCATTTGTAAAATTTTCATGTCTTCGTTTTTCGTGCTGATTTTGTAGCCTAACCTAACCTAGCCTAACCTAACCTAACCACCTATATCTTTGTGTATTAGAGGTCTTAAGCATTCCAAATTGGTTTTTGTTGTAGCATTTGTTCAGTGTAATCGTTAGACAGTCATCCTGCGCCGCATTTAGGCCATTTCTGAATCTAGTTGTAATCAGTTATTTTTAGTTTCCATAATTACGTAATTTTATTCCATTTGTAAAATTTTCATGTCTTCGTTTTTCGTGCTGATTTTGTAACCTAACCTAACCTGACCTAACCTAACCTAACCTAACCTTAACCTAACCTAACCACCTATATCTTTGTGTATTAGGAGTCTTAAGCATTCCAAATTGGTTTTTGTTGTAGCATTTGTTCAGTGTAATCGTTAGACAGTCATCCTGCACCGCATTTAGGCCATTTCTGAATCTAGTTGTAATCAGTTATTTTTAGTTTCATAATTACGTAATTTTATTCCATTTGTAAAATTTTCATGTCTTCGTTTTTCGTGCTGATTTTGTAACCTAACCTAACTCTAACTCTAACCTAACCTAACCACCTATATCTTTGTGTATTAGAGTCTTAAGCATTCCAAATTGGTTTTTGTTGTAGCATTTGTTCAGTGTAATCGTTAGACAGTCATCCTGCGCCGCATTTAGGCCATTTCTAGTCTAGTTGTAATCAGTTATTTTTAGTTTCATAATTACGTAATTTTATTCCATTTGTAAAAATTTTCATGTCTTCGTTTTTCGTGCTGATTTTGTAGCCTAACCTAACCTAACCTATCCTAACCTAACCCTAACCACCTATATCTTTGTGTATTAGAGTCTTAAGCATTCCAAATTGGTTTTTTGTTGTAGCATTTGTTCAGTGTAATCGTTAGACAGTCATCCTGTGCCGCATTTAGGCCATTTCTAGTCTAGTTGTAATCAGTTATTTTTAGTTTCATAATTACGTAATTTTATTCCATTTGTAAAAATTTTCATGTCTTCGTTTTTCGTGCTGATTTTGTAACCTAACCTAACCTAACCTAACTCTAACCTAACCTAACCTAACCACCTATATCTTTATTATTATTAGAGTCTTAAGCATTCAAATTGGTTTTTGTTGTAGCATTTGTTCAGTGTAATCGTTAGACGGTCATCCTGCACCGCATTTAGGCCATTTCTAGTCTAGTTGTAATCAGTTATTTTTAGTTTCATAATTACGTAATTTTATTCCATTTGTAAAAATTTTCATGTCTTCGTTTTTCGTGCTGGATTTTGTAACCTAACCTAACCTTACCTAACCTAACCTAACCTAACCTAACCACCTATATCTTTGTGTATTAGGAGTCTTAAGCATTCCAAATTGGTTTTTGTTGTAGCATTTGTTCAGTGTGTAATCGTTAGACAGTCATCCTGCGCCGCATTTAGGCCATTTCTAGTCTAGTTGTAATCAGTTATTTTTAGTTTCCTTAATTACGTAATTTTATTCCATTTGTAAAAATTTTCATGTCTTCGTTTTTCGTGCTGATTTTGTAACCTAACCTAACCTAACCTAACCTAACCTAACCACCTATATCTTTGTATTAGAGTCTTAAGCATTCCAAATTGGTTTTTGTTGTAGCATTTGTTCAGTGTAATCGTTAGACAGTCATCCTGCGCCGCATTTAGGCCATTTCTAGTCTAGTTGTAATCAGTTATTTTAAGTTTCATAATTACGTAATTTTATTCCATTTGTAAAAATTTTCATGTCTTCGTTTTTCGTGCTGATTTTGTAGCCTTACCTAACCTAACCTAACCTAACCTAACCACCTATAACTTTGTGCATTAGAGTCTTAAGCATTCCAAATTGGTTTTGTTGTAGCATTTGTTCAGTGTAATCGTTAGACAGTCATCCTGCACCGCATTTAGGCCATTTCTAGTCTAGTTGTAATCAGATATTTTTAGTTTCATAATTACGTAATTTTATTCCATTTGTAAAAATTTTCATGTCTTCGTTTTTCGTGCTGATTTTGTAACCTAACCTAACCTAACCTAACCTAATACCTATATCTTTGTGTGTATTAGAGTCTTAAGCATTCAAATTGGTTTTGTTGTAGCATTTGTTCAGTGTAATCGTTAGACAGTCATCCTGCACCGCATTTAGGCCATTTCTAGTCTAGTTGTAATCAGTTATTTTAGTTTCATAATTACGTAATTTTATTCCATTTGTAAAAATTTTCATGTCTTCGTTTTTCGTGCTGATTTTGTAACCTAACCTAACCTAACCTAACCTAACCTAACCTAACCTAACCACCTATATCTTTGTGTGTATTAGAGTCTTAAGCATTCCAAATTGGTTTTTTGTTGTAGCATTTGTTCAGTGTAATCGTTAGACAGTCATCCTGCGCCGCATTTAGGCCATTTCTAGTCTAGTTGTAATCAGTTATTTTAAGTTTCATAATTACGTAATTTTATTCCATTTGTAAAATTTTCATGTCTTCGTTTTTCGTGCTGATTTTGTAACCTAACCTAACCTAACCTAACCCTAATACCTATATCTTTGTGTATTGAGTCTTAAGCATTCCAAATTGGTTTTATTTGTAGCATTTGTTCAGTGTAATCGTTGAACAGTCATCCTGCACCGCATTTAGGCCATTTCTAGTCTAGTTGTAATCAGTTATTTTTAGTTTCATAATTACGTAATTTTATTCCATTTGTAAAATTTTCATGTCTTCGTTTTTCGTGCTGATTTTGTAACCTAACCTAACCTAGCCTAACCTAACCACCTATATCTTTGTGTATTAGGTCTTAAGCATTCAAATTGGTTTTGTTGTAGCATTTGTTCAGTGTAATCGTTAGACAGTCATCCTGCGCCGCATTTAGGCCATTTCTAGTCTAGTTGTAATCAGTTATTTTTAGTTTCATAATTGCGTAATTTTATTCCATTTGTAAAATTTTCATGTCTTCGTTTTTCGTGCTGATTTTGTAACCTAACCTAACCTAACCTAACTCTAACCTAACCTAACCTAACCACCTATCTTTGTGTATTAGAGTCTTAAGCATTCAAATTGGTTTTGTTGTAGCATTTGTTCAGTGTAATCGTTGAACAGTCATCCTGCGCCGCATTTAGGCCATTTCTGAATCTAGTTGTAATCAGTTATTTTTAGTTTCCTTAATTACGTAATTTTATTCCATTTGTAAAATTTTCATGTCTTCGTTTTTCGTGCTGATTTTGTAACCTAACCTAACCTAGCCTAACCACCTATATCTTTGTGTATTAGAGTCTTAAGCATTCCAAATTGGTTTTGTTGTAGCATTTGTTCAGTGTAATCGTTAGACAGTCATCCTGCACCGCATTTAGGCCATTTCTGAATCTAGTTGTAATCAGTTATTTTTAGTTTCATAATTACGTAATTTTATTCCATTTGTAAAATTTTCATGTCTTCGTTTTTCGTGCTGATTTTGTAACCTAACCTAACTCTAACCTAACCTAACCTGACCTAACCTAACCCTAACCACCTATATCTTTGTGTATTAGAGTCTTAAGCATTCAAATTGGTTTTGTTGTGGCATTTGTTCAGTGTAATCGTTGAACCAGTCATCCTGCACCGCATTTAGGCCATTTCTAGTCTAGTTGTAATCAGTTATTTTTAGTTTCATAATTACGTAATTTTATTCCATTTGTAAAATTTTCATGTCTTCGTTTTTCGTGCTGATTTTGTAGCCTAACCTAACCTAACCTAACCTTAACCTAACCTAACCACCTATATCTTTGTGTATTAGAGTCTTAAGCATTCCAAATTGGTTTTGTTGTAGCATTTGTTCAGTGTAATCGTTAGACAGTCATCCTGCGCCGCATTTAGGCCATTTCTAGTCTAGTTGTAATCAGTTATTTTTAGTTTCATAATTACGTAATTTTATTCCATTTGTAAAATTTTCGTAATCTTCGTTTTTCGTGCTGATTTTGTAACCTAACCTAACCTGACCTAACCTAACCTAACCCTAACCACCTATATCTTTGTGTATTAGGAGTCTTAAGCATTCCAAATTGGTTTTGTTGTAGCATTTGTTCAGTGTAATCGTTAGACAGTCATCCTGCACCGCATTTAGGCCATTTCTGAATCTAGTTGTAATCAGTTATTTTTAGTTTCCATAATTACGTAATTTTATTCCATTTGTAAAAATTTTCATGTCTTCGTTTTTCGTGCTGATTTTGTAACCTAACCTAACCTTAACCTAACCTAACCACCTATATCTTTGTGTATTAGAGTCTTAAGCATTCCAAATTGGTTTTTGTTGTAGCATTTGTTCAGTGTAATCGTTGAACAGTCATCCTGCGCCGCATTTAGGCCATTTCTGAATCTGGTTGTAATCAGTTATTTTTAGTTTCCTTAATTACGTAATTTTATTCCATTTGTAAAAATTTTCATGTCTTCGTTTTTCGTGCTGATTTTGTAACCTAACCTAACCTGACCTAACCTAACCTAACCTAACCACCTATATCTTTGTGTATTAGAGTCTTAAGCATTCCAAATTGGTTTTTGTTGTAGCGTTTGTTCAGTGTAATCGTTGAACAGTCATCCTGCGCCGCATTTAGGCCATTTCTAGTCTAGTTGTAATCAGTTATTTTTAGTTTCCTTAATTACGTAATTTTATTCCATTTGTAAAATTTTCGTAATCTTCGTTTTTCGTGCTGATTTTGTAACCTAACCTAACCTGACCTAACCTAACCTAGCCTAACCACCTATATCTTTATTATTAGAGTCTTAAGCATTCCAAATTGGTTTTTGTTGTAGCATTTGTTCAGTGTAATCGTTAGACGGTCATCCTGCGCCGCATTTAGGCCATTTCTAGTCTGGTTGTAATCAGTTATTTTAAGTTTCATAATTACGTAATTTTATTCCATTTGTAAAATTTTCATGTCTTCGTTTTTCGTGCTGATTTTGTAACCTAACCCTAACCTAACCCTAACCACCTATATCTTTGTGTATTAGAGTCTTAAGCATTCCAAATTGGTTTTTGTTGTAGCATTTGTTCAGTGTAATCGTTAGACAGTCATCCTGCGCTGCATTTAGGCCATTTCTAGTCTGGTTGTAATCAGTTATTTTTAGTTTCCTTAATTACGTAATTTTATTCCATTTGTAAAATTTTCATGTCTTCGTTTTTCGTGCTGATTTTGTAACCTAACCTAACCTGACCTAACCTAACCTAACCTAACCACCTATATCTTTGTGTATTAGAGTCTTAAGCATTCCAAATTGGTTTTGTTGTAGCATTTGTTCAGTGTAATCGTTAGACAGTCATCCTGCACCGCATTTAGGCCATTTCTAGTCTAGTTGTAATCAGTTATTTTTGGTTTCATAATTACGTAATTTTATTCCATTTGTAAAAATTTTCATGTCTTCGTTTTTCGTGCTGATTTTCTAACCTAACCTAACTAACCTAACCTAACCTAACCTAACCTAACCACCTATATCTTTGTGTATTAGAGTCTTAAGCATTCCAAATTGGTTTTGTTGTAGCATTTGTTCAGTGTAATCGTTAGACAGTCATCCTGCACCGCATTTAGGCCATTTCTGAATCTAGTTGTAATCAGTTATTTTTAGTTTCATAATTACGTAATTTTATTCCATTTGTAAAATTTTCATGTCTTCGTTTTTCGTGCTGATTTTGTAACCTAACCTAACCTAACCTGACCTAACCTAACCTAACCTAACCCTAACCACCTATATCTTTGTGTATTAGAGTCTTAAGCATTCAAATTGGTTTTTGTTGTAGCATTTGTTCAGTGTAATCGTTAGACGGTCATCCTGCGCCGCATTTAGGCCATTTCTGAATCTAGTTGTAATCCAGTTATTTTTAGTTTCATAATTACGTAATTTTATTCCATTTGTAAAAATTTTCATGTCTTCGTTTTTCGTGCTTTGATTTTGTAACCTAACCTTACCTAACCTAACCTAACCTAACCCTAACCACCTATATCTTTATTGTATTAGAGTCTTAAGCATTCCAAATTGGTTTTGTTGTAGCATTTGTTCAGTGTGTAATCGTTAGACAGTCATCCTGCACCGCATTTAGGCCATTTCTAGTCTGGTTGTAATCAGTTATTTTTAGTTTCATAATTACGTAATTTTATTCCATTTGTAAAATTTTCATGTCTTCGTTTTTCGTGCCGGATTTTTAACCTAACCTAACCTAACCCTAACCACCTATATCTTTGTGTATTAGGAGTCTTAAGCATTCCAAATTGGTTTTTGTTGTAGCATTTGTTCAGTGTGTAATCGTTAGACAGTCATCCTGCACCGCATTTAGGCCATTTCTAGTCTAGTTGTAATCAGTTATTTTTAGTTTCATAATTACGTAATTTTATTCCATTTGTAAAAATTTTCATGTCTTCGTTTTTCGTGCTGATTTTGTAACCTAACTAACCTAACCTAACCTAACCTAACCACCTATATCTTTGTATTAGAGTCTTAAGCATTCCAAATTGGTTTTGTTGTAGCTTTTGTTCAGTGTAATCGTTAGACAGTCATCCTGCACCGCATTTAGGCCATTTCTAGTCTAGTTGTAATCAGTTATTTTTAGTTTCATAATTACGTAATTTTATTCCATTTGTAAAATTTTCATGTCTTCGTTTTTCATTGCTGATTTTGTAACCTAACCTAACCTAACCTAACCTAGCCTAACCTAACCTAACCACCTATATCTTTGTGTATTAGAGTCTTAAGCATTCCAAATTGGTTTTGTTGTAGCATTTGTTCAGTGTAATCGTTAGACCAGTCATCCTGCGCCGCATTTAGGCCATTTCTAGTCTAGTTGTAATCAGTTATTTTAAGTTTCATAATTACGTAATTTTATTCCATTTGTAAAATTTTCATGTCTTCGTTTTTCGTGCTGATTTTGTAACCTAACCTAACCTAACCTAACCTAACCACCTATATCTTTGTGTATTAGAGTCTTAAGCATTCCAAATTGGTTTTTGTTGTAGCATTTTGTTCCAGTGTAATCGTTAGACAGTCATCCTGCACCGCATTTAGCCATTTCTAGTCTAGTTGTAATCAGTTATTTTTAGTTTCCTTAATTACGTAATTTTATTCCATTTGTAAAATTTTCATGTCTTCGTTTTTCGTGCTGATTTTGTAACCTAACCTAACCTGACCTAACCTAACCACCTATATCTTTGTGTGTATTAGAGTCTAAGCATTCCAAATTGGTTTTGTTGTGGCATTTGTTCAGTGTAATCGTTGAACAGTCATCCTGCACCGCATTTAGGCCATTTCTAGTCTAGTTGTAATCAGATATTTTTAGTTTCATAATTGCGTAATTTTTATTCATTTGTAAAAATTTTCATGTCTTCGTTTTTCGTGCTGATTTTGTAACCTAACCTAACCTGACCTAACCTAACCTGACCTAACCTAACCTGACCTAACCTAACCTGACCTAACCTAACCTTACCTAACCTAACCTGACCTAACCTAACCCTAACCTAACCTAACCCTAACCTAACCTGACCTAACCTAACCCTAACCTAACCTGACCTAACCTAACCTAGCCTAACCTAACCTGACCTAACCTAACCTGACCTAACCTAACCTAACCTGACCTAACCTAACCCTAACCTAACCTGACCTAACCTAACCTAACCCTAACCACCTATATCTTGTGTATTAGAGTCTTAAGCATTCAAATTGGTTTTGTTGTAGCATTTTGTTCCAGTGTAATCGTTGAACAGTCATCCTGCACCGCATTTAGGCCATTTCTGAATCTAGTTGTAATCAGATATTTTTAGTTTCATAATTACGTAATTTTATTCCATTTGTAAAAATTTTCATGTCTTCGTTTTTCGTGCTGATTTTGTAACCTAACCTAACCTAACCTAACCACCTATATCTTGTGTATTAGAGTCTTAAGCATTCCAAATTGGTTTTGTTGTAGCATTTGTTCAGTGTAATCGTTAGACCAGTCATCCTGCGCCGCATTTAGGCCATTTCTAGTCTAGTTGTAATCAGATATTTTTAGTTTCATAATTGCGTAATTTTTATTCATTTGTAAAAATTTTCATGTCTTCGTTTTTCGTGCTGATTTTGTAACCTAACCTAACCTGACCTAACCTAACCTGACCTAACCTAACCTGACCTAACCTAACCTGACCTAACCTAACCTGACCTAACCTAACCTAGCCTAACCTAACCTAGCCTAACCTAACCTAACCACCTATATCTTTGTGTATTAAGTCTTAAGCATTCAAATTGGTTTTGTTGTGGCATTTGTTCAGTGTAATCGTTAGACAGTCATCCTGCACCGCATTTAGCCATTTCTAGTCTGGTTGTAATCAGTTATTTTTAGTTTCCATAATTACGTAATTTTATTCCATTTGTAAAAATTTTCATGTCTTCGTTTTTCGTGCTGATTTTGTAACCTAACCTTACCTAACCTAACCTGACCTAACCTAACCACCTATATCTTTGTGTATTAAGTCTTAAGCATTCCAAATTGGTTTTGTTGTAGCATTTTGTTCCAGTGTAATCGTTGAACAGTCATCCTGCGCCGCATTTAGGCCATTTCTAGTCTAGTTGTAATCAGTTATTTTTAGTTTCATAATTACGTAATTTTTATTCATTTGTAAAAATTTTCATGTCTTCGTTTTTCGTGCTGATTTTGTAACCTAACCTAACCTAGCCTAACCTAACCTGACCTAACCTAACCTGACCTAACCTAACCTAGCCTAACCTAACCTGACCTAACCTAACCTGACCTAACCTAACCTAACCTAACCTGACCTAACCTAACCTAACCTGACCTAACCTAACCTGACCTAACCTAACCACCTATATCTTGTGTATTAGAGTCTTAAGCATTCCAAATTGGTTTTTGTTGTAGCATTTTGTTCCAGTGTAATCGTTGAACAGTCATCCTGCACCGCATTTAGGCCATTTCTAGTCTGGTTGTAATCAGTTATTTTTAGTTTCATAATTGCGTAATTTTATTCCATTTGTAAAATTTTCATGTCTTCGTTTTTCGTGCTGATTTTCTAACCTAACCTAACCTGACCTAACCTAACCTAGCCTAACCTAACCTAACCTGACCTAACCTAACCTAACCTAACCTAGCCTAACCTAACCTGACCTAACCTAACCTAACCTAACCTGACCTAACCTAACCTGACCTAACCTAACCTGACCTAACCTAACCTGACCTAACCTAACCTTAACCTAACCTAACCTTAACCTAACCTAACCTAGCCTAACCTAACCTAACCACCTATATCTTGTGTATTAGAGTCTTAAGCATTCCAAATTGGTTTTGTTGTAGCATTTTGTTCCAGTGTAATCGTTAGACGGTCATCCTGCGCCGCATTTAGGCCATTTCTAGTCTAGTTGTAATCGTTAGACGGTCATCCTGCGCCGCATTTAGGCCATTTCTAGTCTGGTTGTAATCAGTTATTTTTAGTTTCATAATTGCGTAATTTTATTCCATTTGTAAAATTTTCATGTCTTCGTTTTTCGTGCTGATTTTGTAACCTAACCTAACCACCTATATCTTGTGTATTAGAGTCTTAAGCATTCCAAATTGGTTTTTGTTGTAGCATTTGTTCAGTGTAATCGTTGAACAGTCATCCTGCGCCGCATTTAGGCCATTTCTAGTCTGGTTGTAATCAGTTATTTTTAGTTTCATAATTGCGTAATTTTTATTCATTTGTAAAATTTTCATGTCTTCGTTTTTCGTGCTGATTTTCTAACCTAACCTAACTAACCTAACCTAACTCTAACCTAACCTAACTAACCTAACCTAGCCTAACCTAACCTGACCTAACCTAACCTTAACCTAACCTAACCTAACCTAACCTAGCCTAACCTAACCTGACCTAACCTAACCTGACCTAACCTAACCTAACCTAACCTAACCTAACCTGACCTAACCTAACCTGACCTAACCTAACCTGACCTAACCTAACCTAGCCTAACCTAACCTGACCTAACCTAACCACCTATATCTTTGTGTATTAGAGTCTTAAGCATTCCAAATTGGTTTTTGTTGTAGCATTTTGTTCCAGTGTAATCGTTGAACAGTCATCCTGCACCGCATTTAGGCCATTTCTGAATCTAGTTGTAATCAGATATTTTTAGTTTCATAATTGCGTAATTTTATTCCATTTGTAAAATTTTCATGTCTTCGTTTTTCGTGCTGATTTTGTAACCTAACCTAACCTAACCTGACCTAACCTAACCACCTATATCTTTGTGTATTAGAGTCTTAAGCATTCCAAATTGGTTTTTGTTGTAGCATTTGTTCGGTGTAATCGTTGAACAGTCATCCTGCACCGCATTTAGGCCATTTCTAGTCTGGTTGTAATCAGTTATTTTAAGTTTCATAATTGCGTAATTTTATTCCATTTGTAAAATTTTCATGTCTTCGTTTTTCGTGCTGATTTTGTAACCTAACCTGACCTAACCTAACCTGACCTAACCTAACCTGACCTAACCTAACCTAGCCTAACCACCTATATCTTTGTGTATTAGAGTCTTAAGCATTCAAATTGGTTTTGTTGTAGCATTTGTTCCAGTGTAATCGTTAGACAGTCATCCTGCACCGCATTTAGGCCATTTCTAGTCTGGTTGTAATCAGATATTTTTAGTTTCATAATTACGTAATTTTATTCCATTTGTAAAAATTTTCATGTCTTCGTTTTCGTGCTGATTTTGTAACCTAACCTAGCCTAACCTAACCTAACCACCTATATCTTTGTGTGTATTAGAGTCTTAAGCATTCCAAATTGGTTTTGTTGTAGCATTTGTTCAGTGTAATCGTTAGACAGTCATCCTGCGCCGTATTTAGGCCATTTCTAGTCTAGTTGTAATCAGTTATTTTAAGTTTCATAATTACGTAATTTTATTCATTTGTAAAAATTTTCATGTCTTCGTTTTCGTGCTGGATTTTGTAACCCAACCTAACCTAACCTAACCTAACCTAACCCTAACCACCTATATCTTTGTGTATTAGAGTCTTAAGCATTCCAAATTGGTTTTGTTGTAGCATTTGTTCAGTGTAATCGTTAGACAGTCATCCTGCAACTGCATTTAGGCCATTTCTAGTCTAGTTGTAATCAGTTATTTTTAGTTTCATAATTACGTAATTTTATTCCATTTGTAAAATTTTCATGTCTTCGTTTTTCGTGCTGATTTTGTAACCTAACCTGACCTAACCTAACCTAACCTAACCACCTATATCTTTGTGTATTAGAGTCTTAAGCATTCCAAATTGGTTTTGTTGTAGCATTTGTTCCAGTGTAATCGTTAGACAGTCATCCTGCACCGCATTTAGGCCATTTCTAGTCTAGTTGTAATCAGTTATTTTTAGTTTCATAATTACGTAATTTTATTCCATTTGTAAAATTTTCATGTCTTCGTTTTTCGTGCTGATTTTGTAACCTAACCTAACCACCTATATCTTTGTGTATTAGAGTCTTAAGCATTCAAATTGGTTTTGTTGTAGCATTTGTTCAGTGTAATCGTTGAACCAGTCATCCTGCGCCGCATTTAGGCCATTTCTAGTCTGGTTGTAATCAGTTATTTTTAGTTTCCTTAATTACGTAATTTTTATTCATTTGTAAAATTTTCATGTCTTCGTTTTTCGTGCTGATTTTGTAACCTAACTAACCTAACCTAACCTAACCTAACCTAGCCTAACCACCTATATCTTTGTGTGTATTAGAGTCTTAAGCATTCCAAATTGGTTTTGTTGTAGCATTTGTTCAGTGTAATCGTTAGACAGTCATCCTGCACCGCATTTAGGCCATTTCTAGTCTAGTTGTAATCAGATATTTTTAGTTTCATAATTGCGTAATTTTATTCCATTTGTAAAATTTTCATGTCTTCGTTTTTCGTGCTGATTTTGTAACCTAACCTAGCCTAACCACCTATATCTTTGTGTGTATTAGAGTCTTAAGCATTCAAATTGGTTTTGTTGTGGCATTTTGTTCAGTGTAATCGTTAGACAGTCATCCTGCGCCGCATTTAGGCCATTTCTAGTCTGGTTGTAATCAGTTATTTTTAGTTTCATAATTGCGTAATTTTATTCCATTTGTAAAATTTTCATGTCTTCGTTTTTCGTGCTGATTTTGTAGCCTAACCTAACCTGACCTAACCTAACCTGACCTAACCTAACCTAACCCTAACCACCTATATCTTTGTGTATTAGAGTCTTAAGCATTCCAAATTGGTTTTGTTGTGGCATTTTGTTCAGTGTAATCGTTGAACCAGTCATCCTGCAACTGCATTTAGGCCATTTCTAGTCTAGTTGTAATCAGATATTTTTAGTTTCATAATTGCGTAATTTTTATTCATTTGTAAAATTTTCATGTCTTCGTTTTTCGTGCTGATTTTGTAACCTAACCTAGCCTAACCTAACCTAACCTAGCCTAACCACCTATATCTTTGTGTATTAGAGTCTTAAGCATTCAAATTGGTTTTTATTTGTAGCATTTGTTCAGTGTAATCGTTGAACCAGTCATCCTGCACTGCATTTAGGCCATTTCTGAATCTAGTTGTAATCAGTTATTTTGGTTTCATAATTACGTAATTTTATTCCATTTGTAAAATTTTCATGTCTTCGTTTTCATTGCTGATTTTGTAGCCTAACCTAACCTGACCTAACCTAACCTAGCCTAACCACCTATATCTTTGTGTATTAGAGTCTTAAGCATTCAAATTGGTTTTGTTGTAGCATTTGTTCAGTGTAATCGTTGAACCAGTCATCCTGCACTGCATTTAGGCCATTTCTAGTCTGGTTGTAATCAGTTATTTTAAGTTTCATAATTACGTAATTTTATTCCATTTGTAAAATTTTCATGTCTTCGTTTTTCGTGCTGATTTTGTAACCTAACCTAACCTAGCCTAACCTAACCTAGCCTAACCTAACCTAACCTAACCTAGCCTAACCTAACCTGACCTAACCTAACCTGACCTAACCTAACCTAACCTGACCTAACCTAACCTGACCTAACCTAACCTGACCTAACCTAACCTAACTAACCTAACCTAGCCTAACCTAACCTAGCCTAACCACCTATATCTTTGTGTATTAGAGTCTTAAGCATTCCAAATTGGTTTTGTTGTAGCATTTGTTCAGTGTAATCGTTAGACAGTCATCCTGCACCGCATTTAGGCCATTTCTAGTCTAGTTGTAATCAGTTATTTTTGGTTTCATAATTACGTAATTTTATTCCATTTGGCAAAATTTTCATGTCTTCGTTTTTCGTGCTGATTTTGTAACCTAACTAACCCTAATACCTATATCTTTGTGTATTAGAGTCTTAAGCATTCCAAATTGGTTTTGTTGTAGCATTTGTTCAGTGTAATCGTTGAACCAGTCATCCTGCACTGCATTTAGGCCATTTCTGAATCTAGTTGTAATCAGTTATTTTAAGTTTCATAATTACGTAATTTTATTCCATTTGTAAAATTTTCATGTCTTCGTTTTTCGTGCTGATTTTGTAACCTAACCTAACCTAACCTAACCTAGCCTAACCACCTATATCTTTGTATTAGAGTCTTAAGCATTCCAAATTGGTTTTGTTGTAGCATTTGTTCAGTGTAATCGTTAGACAGTCATCCTGCGCCGCATTTAGGCCATTTCTAGTCTAGTTGTAATCCAGTTATTTTTAGTTTCATAATTACGTAATTTTATTCCATTTGTAAAATTTTCATGTCTTCGTTTTTCGTGCTGATTTTGTAACCTAACCTAACCTAACTAACCTAACCTAACCCTAACCACCTATATCTTTGTGTATTGAGTCTTAAGCATTCCAAATTGGTTTTGTTGTAGCATTTGTTCAGTGTAATCGTTAGACAGTCATCCTGCGCCGCATTTAGGCCATTTCTAGTCTAGTTGTAATCAGATATTTTTAGTTTCATAATTACGTAATTTTATTCCATTTGTAAAATTTTCATGTCTTCGTTTTTCGTGCTGATTTTGTAACCTAACCTAACCTAATAACCTAACCTAACTAACCACCTATATCTTTGTGTATTAGAGTCTTAAGCATTCCAAATTGGTTTTGTTGTAGCATTTGTTCAGTGTAATCGTTAGACAGTCATCCTGCACCGCATTTAGGCCATTTCTAGTCTGGTTGTAATCAGATATTTTTAGTTTCATAATTACGTAATTTTATTCCATTTGTAAAATTTTCATGTCTTCGTTTTTCGTGCTGATTTTGTAACCTAACCTAGCCTAACCTAACCTAACCACCTATATCTTTGTGTATTAGAGTCTTAAGCATTCAAAGTGGTTTTGTTGTAGCATTTGTTCAGTGTAATCGTTAGACAGTCATCCTGCACCGCATTTAGGCCATTTCTAGTCTAGTTGTAATCAGTTATTTTTAGTTTCATAATTACGTAATTTTATTCCATTTGTAAAAATTTTCATGTCTTCGTTTTTCGTGCTGATTTTGTAACCTAACCTAACCTGACCTAACCTAACCTAACCCTAACCACCTATATCTTTGTGTATTAGAGTCTTAAGCATTCCAAATTGGTTTTTTGTTGTAGCATTTGTTCAGTGTAATCGTTAGACAGTCATCCTGCGCCGCATTTAGGCCATTTCTAGTCTAGTTGTAATCAGTTATTTTAAGTTTCATAATTACGTAATTTTATTCCATTTGTAAAATTTTCATGTCTTCGTTTTTCGTGCTGATTTTGTAACCTAACCTAACCTGACCTAACCTAACCTAACCCTAACCACCTATATCTTTGTGTATTAGAGTCTTAAGCATTCCAAATTTGTTTTTTGTTGTAGCATTTGTTCAGTGTAATCGTTAGACAGTCATCCTGCACCACATTTAGGCCATTTCTGAATCTAGTTGTAATCAGATATTTTTAGTTTCATAATTACGTAATTTTATTCCATTTGTAAAATTTTCATGTCTTCGTTTTTCATTGCTGATTTTGTAACCTAACCTAGCCTAACCTAACCCTAACCACCTATATCTTTATTATTATTAGAGTCTTAAGCATTCCAATTGGTTTTTGTTGTAGCATTTTGTTCCAGTGTAATCGTTAGACAGTCATCCTGCACCGCATTTAGGCCATTTCTAGTCTGGATTGTAATCAGTTATTTTAAGTTTCATAATTACGTAATTTTATTCCATTTGTAAAATTTTCATGTCTTCGTTTTTCGTGCTGATTTTCTAACCTAACCTAACCTGACCTAACCTAACTAACCTAACCACCTATATCTTTGTGTATTAGAGTCTTAAGCATTCCAAATTGGTTTTTGTTGTAGCATTTGTTCAGTGTAATCGTTAGACAGTCATCCTGCACCGCATTTAGGCCATTTCTAGTCTAGTTGTAATCCAGTTATTTTTAGTTTCATAATTACGTAATTTTATTCCATTTGTAAAATTTTCATGTCTTCGTTTTTCGTGCTGATTTTGTAACCTAACCTAACCTTTTTTTTTTTTTTTTTTTACATGGGGAAATGCCTACGCATACCCACCTGCGGGGGCAAGGGTAAGGTTATGTCGGACTCGCACCGACTAAAACCCCATGGTGTTCCACCTTCGTCGCGTATGGCGGGGCCACGGGAACGCTTTCGCACCTCCGCGACCCCGCCTGCGCTGGCCGGCAGAAGCTGGCCCCTCCTTCGGGGAGGACATCCCCTCTCCACCTCTCCTGCAGGCGCGCCGGAACACGGACGCGCCTTCCATCTCGGCCTCCTCTGTAGGTGGGAAACGGACTCCCAGGTCGCCCAAGGCCATGGGGAAGGAAGCACTAAACCAGCCAGCCCCTGCGGCGGATCTGGTCTGCGGCTCACCGCCGACCGATGTTCGACCGCGGGGATGGAGAGCGGCAACGAACACCGACACTCCTCTTCCCCGCGGCCCCACCACAGCCGCATCTTGGTGCGTGCCGGTCGCGGAGGATGGGAGGCGGCAACGCAACACCGACCTCCTCTCCCTCCGCGACTCCGCCTCGGCTACTGAGGGCGGGGCGCTCAGCTCCGCCACTTCCACCCCAGCGAGTCCACCGACGCACGCTTCGAGGTGAGCTCATTGCAGGCCCTCCCATGTGTGTGTGAAGATATTTGAACATATATAATACATAGTAACTAAATTTAGGAAACTATATATATATATATTAAAGTTTGACTAAGAAGAAATATATGTAAGAATAGGGTACAGTGTAATAGGGTAGACTCGACTAAAAATAGTGTAAGTGCATAATGTTAGAAATGAACAAAAAGAGTCCTGAGTTATCATGTCGGGGGAAATACATACAAAGGGCCCCAGAAATAGGGCAAAAAACCTAGCCTAGCCTAACCTAACCTGACCTAACCTAACCTGACCTAACCTAACCTGACCTAACCTAACCACCTATATCTTTGTGTATTAAGTCTTAAGCATTCCAAATTGGTTTTGTTGTAGCATTTTGTTCCAGTGTAATCGTTAGACAGTCATCCTGCGCCGCATTTAGGCCATTTCTGAATCTAGTTGTAATCAGATATTTTAGTTTCAC
>JAGSMU010000640.1:0-17988 GCA_029286865.1 Teinopalpus imperialis
ATATATAATACATAGTAACTAAATTTAGGAAACTATATATATATATATTAAAGTTTGACTAAGAAGAAATATATGTAAGAATAGGGTACAGTGTAATAGGGTAGACTCGACTAAAAATAGTGTAAGTGCATAATGTTAGAAATGAACAAAAAGAGTCCTGAGTTATCATGTCGGGGGAAATACATACAAAGGGCCCCAGAAATAGGGCAAAAAACCTAGCCTAGCCTAACCCCTGGCAGCATGAGGGAAATGCTGCGCGTAATACCCACCTGGGGCGGGGTGGGTTATGTCGGACTCCTGGAAACTAAAACCCCATGGTGTTCCACCTTCGTCGCGTGTGGCGGGGTTACGGGAACCTTTCGCACACCTCCGCGACCCCGCCTGCGCTGGCCTAGCCGGCCCTCCGGGGGGACATCCCCCTCTCCCACCTCCGGGCGGGGCGTCCGGGTACGGACGCGCCCTCCCAGCACTCGGCCTCCTGGAGGTGAAGCGAGGACTCCCCCGAGTCCCTCCCAACCATGGGGCCAGGAGAGCCCAGCCCTGCGGCGGATCTGGTGATAGGCTCCGCCGCCAGCCAATGTTCGGCCACGGAGGGACAGGAGAGCGGCAGGATCAACTCCCACTCCCACTGAACCCGCAGCCCCACCACGGCCGCATCAGCGAGTACGACCCCCAGCGAGGTCGCGGAGGGGCCGGGGAGGCTCACTCACCCTCCTCCCGCTGACTCCCGTCTCCAGATGCGGAGGTGCAGGGCTGACGATGCGCGAGGCCACCGGTGCTAACAGTCCCCGCACCGCCACCCCATTCCCCGACTCCGCCTCGGCTACGGATGGTGCAGGAGGGACGGCCTCGCTCCGTCCATCCCACTCCCGCAGCCACCGACACGCATCCGGGGGCAGGCTCAGCTGCTCACTTGAGCAGCCTCCTCGAGCCGGCCTTTGAACGCCTTAGGCCGGCCATTTGGGTTCCTCTTAGCTTCCTGTGGTTAACTCCCACACCACGGTTACTAAACTCCCACTACGACAAAGCAGGAACCCATCGGGGGAGCCTAACTAACCCTGCCCTAGCCTAACCTAGCCTGGCTAACCTAACCTGGCCTAACCTAACCTAGCTTAACCTAACCTACAACCTAGCCTAACACAACCTAGCCTGGCTTACAACCTAGCCACAACCCTGGCCTACAGCCTAGCCTAGCCTAGCCTAGCCTGGCCTAGCCACAACTGCCTAACCTGAAACTGGCCTGGCCTGGCCTGGCCTGGCCTGGCCTGGCTAGGCACAACCTGGCCTGACACAGCACAAGCCTGGCCTGGCCTGGCTTCAAGCCTAGCCTGACCTAGCCACGGCCCTGGCCTAGCCTGGCCCTGGCCTAGCCTGGCCTGGCCTGGCCACAACCTGGCCACAACCTAGCCTAAGCCTGGCCTAGCCTGGCCACCAGCCTGGCCTAACCTAACCTAGCCACAACCTAGCCTAATAGCCACAACCTAACCTGGCCTAACCTAGCCATTCTGATTGCTTGAGTGCTTGGTGCGACCCGGAGTGGGATGCGCTAGCCAGGGCTGCAACGGCGTATTGCTAGGGGCAGCCACCAGTGGACAACATGGCACACTATCCAGCAATAGGCAGAAACAGAGACCAAAACAGCACAAATTGGCCCAAGTCAACTGCAACGCAAAGAACTGCGACAAAACGAAATCGTACTAAGAAGCCAATGAAAGATACGATTTCGTGTTAGCACAGAAACGCCATACGTGGGTGGCAAGAGCAGTGAAAGTGCCGGGGTGTGGGAGTCTTCCAGAGTAGCAAGAACAAAGTAGTCAAAGTCAGCGATAATGGTTACTAAGCCAGACATAGACGCCAGAGCCCACCCTAAGTACACCACGAATAACATCGCCGTGGTGGAAGTCGGAGAGCAGGACTGGAAAACACTCATATCCGTGTACTTTGAACCAGACCAACCGGTTGACGATTACCTCTACCTGAGTCGCGCAATCGGGGAGCTTGGGCCAAAATCTATTATAGTAGGAGGCGACATAAATGCCAAAGTATCTGGTGGGGTAGCAAAACCACAGAACAGTGAGAAGCCATATTGGAGAGCTACGCAAATCAACACAGGTTTGGAGATACTGGAATGCGGCGGTGTATAACGTTCCAGACTGTGAGAGGAAACAGAGTGTTTAGCAGTGTGTCGACGTCACCTTCTGCTCCCCGACATGCTAAGCGGGTTGGGGGAGTGGAAAATGATCAGGCTGATCGTAGCTCCGATCACAACTGTATCACGTTTACACTAAGGAAGGAGGGGTTAAGAGACAGGCAAAGGCGAGGTACAACAAGAAATACAACACTGAGGGATGCAGGTGGCAATCTTTTATTGAAAAGGTATCTCAATTCAAGAGGAGGACAAAAATCTTGACACCCAAGATTAAAAGGACAAACACAAAGGGAAGAATTAGAACACCGCCAAGCAGGTATGATTACCGGATTTAGCAGTCAGAAGCAGTATGAGGAGTGCTCCCAAGAAATGAGGTGCAAGAACCAAACCCAAGATTCCCTGGTGGACCCAAAGGGAGTTGGAGGATAAGAAGAAAACACTTGCCTTAAAGCGCCGAGATCCGCTGCACCTTTCCTGCAGGAGAAACATCGTCGTAGCCAGGTATCTGAAACAAAAGAGTATGAGAATGAGGTGAGGAGGCTAAGACAAAGTGGTTGGAAGGAGTTCTGTGGAAGGCAAGAAAAGGAAGGGATGTGGGATGGGATATACAGGATCTTAGGAGGCGACTAGGAGGCAGGAGGATGAATTGATGGTGAAAGGCGATAAAGTGCTGTCTCCCAAAGAAATCGGTGGTACTCATGACACATTCTTCTGAACGACGACCGCCAAACCGATTTAGAACATCATCGGGATATAAGAAGAGCCGTGGAACAAATAAACGGTCAGGATCGGGAAGGAACAGGACCCTCCTTTTTAGTAGGAGGAGCTGCTAAATGCCGCGAGCCTTTAACCCGAAGAAGGCACCTGGGGGATGGAGTGACCGCGGATATTGTTCGGGCGCTGGTCGAAGAGCGACACGGACTTCCCACTTGATGATGGCCAACAATGAATCCTAGAACTGAGTCTTTTCCCCCACCATCTGCGGAAGGTACAGTAGTAGTAATAAAGAAAGCCCGATAAGGAAACATACCACACCAGAAAGTCCCTATAGACCCATTGGCCTCACTCCCGGTGATGGGAAAACCTCGAGAAGGATGATTGGCCGCCTCAAATGCATCTGGTCCCCAGACTGAGCTCGCGACGAGTGGCTTCGTACCACAGAAAGAGTACGGAAGACTCCCCTCTATGATCAATGGAACACGTACGCGATAAGCTGAAACAAAACTAATTGTCACCATTGTTTCATTAGACATGGGGAGCCTTTGACAGCGCCTGGTGGCCGCCATCAGAAGAATGAGATTAGCGAATGAAGTGCCTATTAACATCCGTAGATACTGGACAGTTACCTGACGGACAGAAAGGTCAGAGTGAAATTATGCGGAGAGGAGACGTAAAAGTACTAGCCAGAGTGCGTACAGGACTTCGATAGGGGACCCATTTTATGGAACACCTGATTGACCCCTTATTAAAAGATCGATCTGGAGCAGAGGGGCACCACGCACAGGCATTTGCCGACGACGTCGTGCTCGTATTTGCTGCGGGAGACGTCGGGCATTAACACCAGTGCTAGGGAAGGCACTCGATTATGTTCAGGCGTGGGGTGTCAAAACAAACTCAAGTTTGCACCATAAAACAAAAGCAATGGTCATAACAAACAGGTTAAAATGACATCCCACGCCTGAGCATGGGAGGATCCCAATCGACATGGACCAAGAAATCAAACTGCTGGCTTAAACATTGACAGAAAATAACCTTCAACAAACACATCACCCTCACATGCAGAAAAGCACTCAACATATACAAACATCTAACTAGGCAGCCAAAATAACATGAGGGCTAAACCCGAAATAGTAAAAATAATATACACACAGCGGCAGTGGAACCGATCGTACGTATGCGGCTGGGCCTGGGGAAATCTGCAGCAAAGCTAGTTTCTAGAAAACAACTCAATGCCGTGCAAAAGGTTCCTTAAGAAAATATGCCGAGCATACAGAACAGTTTCAGCAACTCCGCACTCGCACTGTCAAAGTCTGCCTCTCGACCTTCGTAATATCCAAGAGGCTGCCACAGTCTTTGAGATAAGAAAAGGAAAGGCATGCATACGGAGATAGGAGGTCGAGAAGAATGCTATACATAAATCTACACACCTGCATGTAAGCAACATCTAGAGTACAAACACCTCCGAGCCAGGAGCAGATCAACACCCTGGCGAACTTGGAATATAAAATATATACACGGACGGCAGCGGGCGAGGGCAAGGTCAGGGCGCGTTTTCTATGGAAAGACGGCGTCGAGCCGATCCAAAAGTTTAGCTGTGTCCCATTACAATTATGCAAGCCGAGCTTCTGGCTCTCAAAATGCAACGGTGGACGCCCTGGAAAGAGCTGGATATTCATTTGGAATATTCAGTGATTCTAGAGACCGCCCTAGACACTTATGCAACAATTGAGACAAGGCACCCTTTGTAATTCAGGCACAAAACAACATAAGCGGAGGCAATACTAGGGAAAAACCATCTCCTGTACTGGGTAGAGAGCCCATGTGGGGATAGCAGGAAATGAGAGAGCGGATAACAGGCGCCAAACCTGTACGCTATACACAGGAATAAAACCTGTCTACGACCAATGCAGTTTCATTCATGAAGAGACAAAATCGAGAGGACACTCTTCATGAATGGAACCGAAACTGGAGGAAGCCACGGCATTTGGCACGAAGATATTTTGCCCAACATCTATATAGCCCAGAATTCATAAAATCGGTAACTACAAACATGCACCTCACGCAACTACTCACTGGGCACGGCGGGTTCTCCAGGTACCTGAATCGATTCGGGTGCAAAGAAAGCCGTCGTGTATTGACCGGATGTTACGGAAACAGTTATCCACGTAATAACAGAGTGCAGTGCATTGTAGGGATCGACAGGATATAAATTAAAAACCGGAATTAAAATAGAAGCCACAAAATTAAGTCAACTAAGAATTTGTCAAAGGAAACTAAACATGATTTTATAGAATACTGTATTGTAAAAATAATAAGAAAAGTAAATCTAGAAATAAGAAGCCAATCGTATATAATAGTATATTTTTGGAAAATATGAAATTAGAAATGAAGAAATTGAATGTAAAAGAACAAGTGTAAATGTAAAATATATGAAAGAGACAAAGGGCAAAATCAGAATAACAAAGAGTTAAATGTGAAGCCTATAATGACCAGAATTGTAAATAACAAAGTGAAAACAAACAAAAGCCTGAAAATATCCTGACAATGACTCGTCGGAGACGCGCAGTATTCAAAAAAACCTAACACAACCTAGCTTCTTCTAACCTAACCTAACCTACAACCTAACCTAACTAACCTAACCTAACCTAACTAACCTAACAACCTAACCTAACCTATTGCCTTGGTGGGGAAGTCGAAGACGGACAGAGAGGAACAGAGAGGGTGGCTGTGCTCGACGAGCTTGAGCTCCACCACTCAACAGGGAACCGAGCCCACTTCCTACGACACCATCGAGGGGCGGCAGAAGATTACCAGCTATGTGGACGTGACAGCTTGCTCGGCGACCCTTCTAGGGAGGGATCGATGGCTGGCGCCTGGAGAGATGGAGTGACAGAGCTCCGACCACAGGGCCATCCCTATTTGAAATTAATATACACAACAATGAGAACCATAGAGATTAAAGAACACGACAAGAAATACTATTTTAGAAGAAACAGAGCTGGAGCGAGGTTCCCGTAAGGAACTCACAATTAACAAAAAAACGAAATAAATATAGCCAAATAGAAGAAATTAAAAGAAATACAGAGATTTGGAACAAATAATAACAAAACTAACAAGGCACCATACAGGAGCGTGTGAAAAACACTTAAAAAGTCAGCATTAAGAAATTTATGGGATTGCCTGGTGGACGGTGGAACTCACTAACCTCAAAAGAGGTCCTGCGGAAAAAGAGCGCAGAATCTCTTGCGCTGCACCGATCCGCCGAGAGTGGGTTCGAGCAGTACCTTGAATAGGAAAACTATTTCGCGGAAGTAAAGAAAGCGCAAACCATAGCTGGAGGGGCCTACTGCGACCGGCAAGATGAGAGTCGATGGCCAGGACGGTATACCGGGTGATTAGACGTACAGCGGTGAGACAAGAGGACGTTCCTCTGGTGCGAAATGGAAGTAGTACTAGGAGGGGCAGGGAGTCGGCAAATTGCTGGCGGATACGTTCTATCCAGAGGATAATCCCGCCAACGACGACGTGGAACGCACAAGCAAGTAAAGAAATTGCGAGATACAATGGGGGCTGCGTGATGACTCATGCAGCCCACCATTCACCGAGCGAACTGCTGTGGGCCCGCGTCGTCGTTCAATCAAAAGGCGCCTGGAATGGACGGCCTTACCTCCGACATCTGCTGTACGGCAATCACACTGGACCCTGACCTGTTCCTCGCGCTTATGAACAAGTGCCTGGTCTTTCTTACTTCCCTGCAAAGGTGGAAGGAAGCTGTGGTAATGTAGTCATACGGAAGCCGGGAAAGGACACATACGCGGACCCTAAGTCCTACAGACCCATAGGTCTCTTGCCGGTACTGGGTAAGATCTGCGAAAGATGGTTGTCAGAGAATCAGGTGGCATAGTGCTGGATGACAGCCAATTTTTTGACTTCGTACCGCAACGTAGTACCAGGAGCTCCTCTGTGCCGCTGATGGGACACCTAAATGATCGCTTCGTGAGAAAAGCTCCCATTGTTTTGGTGTCGCTGGACTATAGAGGAGCATTCAATAATGCGTGGTGGCCCGCGATCGAACTCAGACTGGCGGGAGACCGGATGCCTGGGGCGCCTGGTGGCAGCTATCTTAGCGATCGATCAGTACGCGTCAGGTTCACCGCCAGTGCAGAATAGGTCAAGCGTACGACAAAGGGTGCGTGCAAGGATCCATTGGGGAGGTCCTACGCTGTGGAACCTGCTGCTTAATCCTCTTCTGGAAGGAGTGGGGCGGAGGGGTATACTGTCCAGGCCTTTGCTGATGGCGTGGTTTTGATTATCTCGGGGGACAATGCGCACAGAAGTGCAACGGAGAGCGAACCGGTACTCGATTATGTTCGGGGTGGGGTCAAAAATAAGCTACGCCAGCACACACAAAACTAAGGCTATGGTAGTGACGAGGAAACTGAAGTTTGACTCACCACTCCTGACCATGAGGCGGTGTGAGGATCCAGCTCTCAAGAACATCAAGATACTCGGCCTCACAGTGGACGACGGACTCGTTCAGCGCGCACATTGCAAATGTGTGTCGGAAACGCAGAGTCTGTACGTCAACTGTCGAGAGCCACTTAAAATCCAATGGGGATTGAACCCCAGGTGGTTAGAACCATTTATGCGGCGGTGGTGGAGCCGACGATCATATACGCTGCAGGCGCATGGGCGTCGGCGACACTAAAATTGCCAGAAGCAGCTGGACTCCGTGCAGAGAGGTTTGTCCAGAAGATTGTAATCGTATGGGACCGTCTCCTGCATTCAGCCCTGCGCTACTAGCCGGATACTTCCCTGGATATAAGGATCCAGGGAAGCAGCCTCTCTTGCAAATGAAAGAGGCTATCATATGACAGTGGTAGGGGACAGGGATATGGAGACTAGGACTCCCTACGCCGGATGCCACATCCTGCGAGGCTGGAGCTGGACTTCACTTACCGTAGGGGGACGGTGTGGATTTGCCTAAAGACAAAGACTACCGTCGAATTTACACCGACGGTAGAAGTAAAATCGAAGGAAAGTCGGGTGGCACTATCCATTTGGATAGGCGCGGCCGAGAGAATACCCGAAAACTCAAGCTGGGTGATTGCTGCACCGTCTACCAGGCGGAATTGCTGTAATCGGTGAAGCCACCAGTGGGCACTACGGCACTCTGCACGGAACTAAGAGATCTGTGGAAACCAGGTCCGCCCACTCAAACGGTTATTAACCCGGATTCCCTGCATCCCCTCGCACCGGTGAAAGCACGACAAAACATCTGTACATTGCGGGGACGTGGGAAGAACATCTAACATGGTGAAAGCCCGCGCAGGTTTGGAACGAGAGAACTGGACAGACTTGCAAAGGAGGCTGCAATTAAGACCAAGAGGACCCCCGACTACGATCGATGCCCTGTCTCTCGTTCGTCAGCGACAAATCCGTTTGAGTCGGTTGATGAATGGAACAGGAGGTATCGAAGAGGGTGACACGGCTTCCGTCGCAAAGCCTTCTTCCCGGACGCGTCAGAAGCCTTCAGCGTAATTAAAACCTGGAGATGGACGCTCTGTCTGTGTGCAGGTGTTCACGGGCCACAGCGGTTTCTCCGAATGCTTGAACCGCTTCCGAAGGTGTAAAGAGCCGTCATTATTAGGCGAGCGACACCATCAGGATATCTTGCACCTCATAACGGAGTGTCCTGTCAACGCAAGGAGAGGCTCAATGTTAAGAGCTACACGGGTTTAAAAGTAACAATAAATAACGCAGTCCTTATCAGAGCAGAGATTTGGCCAGAAATTCACCATTTTCTGCAAGCGTGTAATGGCGATGAAAGCTATACGACAAAATAAAACCAAAATGAATGTAGCCAAAGGGATGTTAGTATGTGTGTGAATATTTAGTTATATACTACATAGTAACTAAATTTAGAACTATATATATATTAAGTTTGACTAAGAAGAAATATATATAAGAATAGAATACGATGTATTATGCAAGGAATAAGACTCGACTAAAAATAGTGTAAGTGGATAATGTTAGAAATGAACAAAAAGTCCTGAGTTATCGTAATGTCGGGGGTAATACATCACAGGGGCCCCAGAAATGAGGTCACAAAAATACAACCTAACCTAACCTAGCCTAGCCTGACACAACCTGGCAACCTATTACAACCTAGCCTGGCCTGGCCTGACCTAACCTAGCCTGGCCTAGCCTAGCTTCTTCAACCTGGCAACCTAACCCTGGCTAACTAACCTAACCTAACCTAACCTAACCTAACCTAGCCTAACCTAGCCTAGCCTAGCCTAACCTGAACCTAACCTAACCTAACCTAACCTAGCCTAACCTAGCCACAACCTATTCTTCAACCTAACCTAACCTAACCTAACCTAACCTAGCCTAACCCTAACCTAACCTAACCTAATAACCTAGCCTAGCCTAACCTAGCCTATTCAACTTCGCCTAACCTAACCCTATTTCTTCTAACCTAACCTAACCTAACCTAACCTAGCCTAACCACAACCTAACCTAACCTAGCCTAACCAGTCTCGCGCTCGCGCTCGACCCGTACGCATCGAACTGGAAGCGCTCCGTGTTTAAGAGTGCGAAAGTGGGAAAAGTTTTTGTGAAAATGGTCGTATTATGCATCAAGACGTGAAAGTGTGAACAATGTGATGGTGTAGTTTTTATTAACAATTTGTTGCTAAGAAGCCATTTTGGGGCAAAACTGTTTTAAAACAATGGTGTGCCGGGTTGTCAACTTCATTCGCGTGCGGCACTCACGATTTGTCGCGATGACCCCCTATATTTTTTGTGTTTTAAATGAACCGCCTACGTATCCTTCTGTGTGCCAAATTTCCAGATTTTTCTGAATGTGGTTTTAAGTTACAGACCTTTTTTTTCGTTAAAAGGACCCTATAACTACGTATTAAAATCTCAAACCGACTTTTTTGTTTATTGTGTGGGTGTAATTATAGTTTTAAAGTGCAGTGTGGACAATAAAAATAGATTATGGCATGGAAACTTTGTACATTAGGGCCGCTTTACCTGGAGTTAATGTTTGTAATCGCTTACGATGTCGAGTAAGTTGACGGCGGATAACCTCTCCACGCCTACCGGCGGTGGGAAGAAGATCTGCGATGTAGACGCCGTTTTTAAGCGTTGTCTACAAACTCACCGAATGCATAAACAAAGCTGGCGACCGAGGGTAAAATCCGGTAACAGCAGCAAACAAGCGTCTCATTGAATTTGGCTGCGACGGAGATTCGTCGCTGCGGCCTGGATTGGCTAGCATCACTCCTGATGCGGCAACTACCTGCACGATCACACCCATCGACGGCGATTTAAGGCTGACATCGTGGCCTGTGTGTGCGTGATGAGATGGCCAAATTTAAGGGGCAGATCTCAGCGCAGCTCCAACAGACTCGCACCACGTCGCGCCTCTCAGGCCGCGATGACCGGCCGCACTCCAACTCAGGGCCGGTGGCGCCACATCTTCAGCCACGCCTGCTCCACCACCTGCGGCCAAGCCAGCTATCATAGTCCAGCGCGGTGGCGGAGACCAAGACCAGGCAGAAGTGATACAAGCTTTTTAAAGAAGAGTATTACGTACCGTGAATCAACATACGCACCGGCGCATTCAAGCTGTGTCGAATAATAGAATTGCGGATCAGGTGACACCGGTGACCAGCGGGATGACTGTACGTTGTTGAGATTAAAGCGATCGAGATTAAAGGTGAACCTGTCCGCAGACTTAAGCCCTATGATGATCATAATGAAAAGGCGTCTCAAAGACCTCCTGCTGAAGATCTCGTCGCCATCATCAAGGTTCAAACACTGAACTCGGCGAGATAATCGGCAGCGACCCTGAAATTTGAAACTACGCTTCCAAACGCAATAATAAGAACCAGAACTTATGCAACGCAGTTCTGTTAGCGGGACGAAGGTATACGGGAAAATGGTGGATATGGCAAGGGATTGCCGTAGATACCAGAAGATCCACGTTGCCAGCTTCTCTCCACATTTCCTTCAGTTGCCGCAAATGCCTGCCTGCAATTCGGGCATTATGCGTTCCCCACTGCACAGCGACAGTGAGCCTTGCTCCCACTGTGCTAGCACGGAATTTTATCAAGTTGCTGAGTGCCCAAGCAAAGACGCTCGAACTCAGCGAAATGTTTTAGTGTGTTGCGCATAATGATAAGTTTAAAACAAAAAATGACATTAAACTTTACCCGCGAACTCAATGTCATACTTTACGCTTGCGAGCCATGGCAGAGAGTCGACAACCAGAGTGAACTGCGGGTGTGGCTCCTCTCTCCGCGGTCAGCGACGATTAGACAGTTTTTCCAGGATTTACATCTAAATTACACCATTTTAATGTAACTGTTATATGCTATTTTTTTATATCTACAAGTCATGTCATTTATCATTACATTAAATTGCCTCAATTAACCATGTTAAATTTGTGTCATGTACGCGCCGCCGCCCTTCCGGGTTGCGAACGGTGCACCGTATCTAACGGCTGCTTGCCGCTGAAAGCATCACCCGGGCAACCGCAACTTTTCGTTTAAATTTTTAATTGTTTTATATTTTTACTTTCACAACCGACTGCGCGCTGCGTCGCCCCACCCGCCCGCTCCCCGCGCATTCCGCAGAAGGGACCGAAGTCTCAAGCTAGTGTCTATTTTTAGATGCGGCGGCGCAGTTCAATTGTTTATTTAATCTTGGTAATAATTTCTTTCTTTTTGTAATTACTTTTTTCAAATCTTTATGATGGAGTCTAGCTCTAAGAATATAGTACTAATATAGAATAGATACTTGTATACAAAAGAATTGTTGTTGTTGGTCTTTTTTTGCTCTGTATATAATGTTGTCATGTATTTATGTTTATTTTTCTTTTTACAATCTTGTTATTTTTCTTTTATTATATTATATTAGGCCAGCTTTGCAAACATTCAATTAATTAACACGTTAAATTTGTGTCCTAATTACGTACCCGCCGCCCCTTCCCGTGTTGCGAACGGTGCATCGTATCTCATGTGGCTACCGCTGAGCACGCGAACAACCACAACGTTTAAATTTTTAATTGTATACATTTTACTTTCACAACCGACGGCGCGCCGCGTCGCCCGCCCTCGCCCGCTCCCCGCGCCCGCCGCGGGGACCAGGGCCCCAAACGATGTCTATTTTTAGATGCGGCGACGCGGTCGATTTGTTTATGTTATCGTATTGATTATTTAGAATAGATACTTGTTTATAGATAAATAATTGTTGTTTTGCATCATATAATGTCGTCATATATTTATGTTTATTTTTCTTTTACGATCATATTATTTACCATTTATTAAATTGTAGTAGGCCAGCTGTAAATACCTTTAGTATGTCAAACTGGTGTTTAAGCATATGGCACATGCCGCCGGCATTCCGGGCTACGAACGATGTCCGTATTCAACTGCGAGCATCGCCATCGGGAATTAGCCGTGGCATCGTTTAAGTGTTCATCGCTTCTTACAAATTGTTTTTAAATCTTGTTCCCACAACCGATGGCGCGCTGCGTCGCCCCCGCCCGCCCGCTCCCCGCGCATTCCGCAAAGGGACCGGTGCCTCAAGCGGTGTCTATTTTTGAATACGGCGACGCGGCTCAATTGTTTAAATTAACGCAGTTATTATATTTGTAGTTCTTTTTCAAATTCCAATAATAATCTGGCTTTAAGAAATTAGCGTTAATATAGAATAGATACCTGTATATAAAATGATTTTCTTTGCTTTATATAAGAAATTTATGTTAATTATTCTGTATTTCGCTTGTTCCTAAATTCTAAAGATAATTCTAGCTTTAGCAATTAACAACAGACATCTGTATACATACCAATTGTTCTTTAGCTGTGCATCATACAAATAATAGTATTAAGCATATGGCATCGCACCGCCGCCCAACCCTAGCTGCGAATTTCATTTGCAACAAATAGCGAGCACCGTAGCGTGGTAAGTGACCATAGCACGGTCTCTAATTTTATTCATGTTTAAATTATTGTTCTCACGAACCGACAGCGCACCCGCGCCCCGCGCCGCGCCTCACTCTGAGCGTGCGCCGGCGGCAGGCAATGGCCTTGTCGCGTCGGTCTATTTTAGCCACTGTGAAGCGCTTGCATGTGTGCGTTTATTTTTTAGTATAAGGGTATTGTTTTATATTATTCGTTAAGCGTAAGCATCTTTCATGTAAAATTATTCATTCTATGTAAAATTATAGTGTAAGAGTCAGGTTAAAACATTTGATTTTTATATTTTGTAAATGTAATTAATATTTAAGATAGTAAACTCTCTGTGTTAGTAATAAGAACATTTTAGTCGAGCGTCTCGAGACTCGAGCCTCCGAATGCGGCTTCAATAGAAGTCGTATTCCTCAAGTTAGCGATAAATCATCTTCTTTATTCGGGACACACTTATATATATATACTAGAATATTCAATGAGTAATTCTTAACTGTACAGTACTTCTGTATGGTTTAGGGCATGAGACTAGGTAATTACAACCTGTATCCATTAGCAGTTGTACGCCTACGTCTAAAGAATCAATAGTTAAGATATGATTTTTATGTAAATACTGTAAAACCAACTTTTATTATATACGTGTATAATTAGTCAGTAAGCAGCCATCAGGGAAAGTAAAATCCTCGATTGGAATATATGAGGATATGTAACCTAGGCAGAAACGTATCAAATAGCGTTCTGTAGAAACACTCTCCCCAAATTAACGAACAAACAGTTAATCTCAAATATAAACATATTATCCAATAAAATTAAAATTGTTCCAATATGATTAAACATAAGATTGAAAAAAAAAAACCTAACCTAACCTACTTACAACCTAACCTAACCTAGCCTAGCCTAACCTAACCTAACCTAACCTAACCTAACCTAACCTAATAGCCCTAACCTAACCCACAACCTAGCCTGGCAACCTAGCCCTGCCCTAACCTAACCTAACCTGACCTAACCTAACCTAGCCTAGCCTGGCCACAACCTGGCCACAAGCCTGGCCTAGCCTAAACACAACCTAGCCTAACCTAACCTAACCTAACCTAGCCTAGCCACAACCTAGCCACAACACAGCAGCCTAAGCCTAACCTAACCTAACCTAACCTAACCTAACCTAACCTAACCTAGCCTGGCCTAAGCCTAGCCTAACCTAGCCTAGCCTAACCTGGCCTAGCCTAATAACCTGCTTCTTCTTCTTTCAACCTGGCCTAACCCCACAACCGATCGGTGAGAGGCCACCGGTGGGCACTGCAGCCTCTGCACGAACCAGGTCTATCCCAGGCTCCGGGTCCGCCCTCCAAACGGTTATTAAGCAGTTCCTGCATCCCCTCACTTGGTGAAAGCACGACAAAACATCTGTACATTGCGGGGACGTGGGAAGAACATCTCTAACATGGGTGAAGCCACGCAGGTTTGGAGGAACGAGGGCGGACGAACTTGCAAAGGAGGCTGCAATTAAGACAAGAAGGACCCCCGACTACGATCCGATGCCCTGTCTCGTTCGTCCAAGCGACAAATCCGTTTGGAGTCGGTTGATGAATGGAGACAGGAGGTATCGAGAGGGTGACACCTTCCGTCACCAAAGCCTTCTTCCCAGACGCGCGTCAAAGCCTTCCAGCGTAATTAAAACCTGGAGATGGACGCTTTCTATGCCTGCAGGGGTTTGCAGGCACGGCGGTTTCTTTGAAATACGCGAACCACTTCCAGGTGTAAAGAGCCCGTCGTGTGTGTGTTTGTGCCACCATCAAGGAGGATATCTTGCACCTGGCGAATTTGTCCTGTCAGCACTGGGGAGAGCTGTGTTGGAAGCAGGTTTAAAAGTAACAATAAATAACGCCAGTCCTTATGTGGCAAGTTTTAGCCAGAAATTCCTGCATTTCTGCAAGCGTGTGATGAAGCTATACGACAAAATAAAACAAAATGAATGTATGGTATATGTTAGTATGTGTGTGTACAGTTATATGCCTACACTTAGTAACCTAAATTAAGAACTATATATATTAAGTTTGACAAGAAGAAATATATATAAGAATAGAATACGATGTATACAGAGATAAGACTCGACTAAAAAATGAGTGTAGAAGTGGATAATGTTACAAATGAACAAAAGTCCTGAGTTATCATGTCGGGGGTAATACATGCGAGTTTGAAATGAGGGGCCTGCAAAAAACCCTGGCCTAACCTAACCTAACCTAACCTAACCTGGCCTAACCTAACCTAACCTAACCTAACCTAGCCTAACCTAACCTAACCTAACCTAACTAACCTAGCCTAACCTAACCTAACCTAACCTAACCTAGCCACAACCTAGCCTAACCTAACCTCAGTCTCCGGCCGACGCTCGACCCGCGCGCTGCGTTTGCGATAGCTCCGTCCTGTAAAATGGGGAAAATGGTTAAAGTGCTCTGGTACGTATTGACATGCATCAAAGAGCCCGGAAACACGACGAACAGTGTGGTGTTTTTAGTTTAAAAACAGTGAATTTTAGACATTAAAGTGACCAAAAACGGTGAAAAATGGTGACTTACCACGTGGCCAGAACATAAAAGTTCATACGCTGTGCGATTAGTCGCCTGTACCCCCTCTTTTTCGTCAATTTCATAGAGAGGCATCAAGGCGCAACTTTGTATTGCCAAATCGTGGATTTTTTCCTGCAAAGGAAAAGAGTTATTAAGGAAAGAAAGAGAAAAAGTGGGCGTGGTCATCCCGCGAATCTGGAGCAGATGCGGATGCTTTTTAGCACTGGTCATATAGGCTCATCTCCACAGCTTCATCTGGAACTAAACACCTAAATCCGGGCACTAAAATTGTGGAATTGACGGTGATTTTTGCGGGTGGAGTGAAACTTTAACTGAACCCCCAGGAAGAATTTTCGGTAGATCACCTAGTATTTTTAAAGACCCAATTATATAAACAATTTAGTGATTAATAAGCATGAAAAATTTCATTTCAAATCCCATGAATAGTTTTAAAGTTATTAACGTTATAGTGAACTGAGTACTGTAAAACCACGTGTTTTACGTAAATATAAACTCAATTTTGACTTTTTGTGTGTGATCGGATTTTTTAAAATTTATGTGTGTCCAGTGTGTAGAACTTTGGCAAAAACGGCATTAGGTTACTTTTTAAAAGCCCGGATCCACAAGACTCCTTAGAAATAGAGCTGCAAAAAATCAAAATTCCGTTTTGCTTAAATTCCTTGCCTTCCTTGGCGGAACAGAACTATTGAACTGGAAAGATGTGTAACCATCATCTCTAAGCAAACTAGCCCCAAACAGCCGCAACACCTCATCCAATACTGAACCGCTACGCTTTCACCTACTTCGGCTAGTGCTTCCTTCGGACAAAGTTTCCGGAGGACTAGTTGCTAGTACACTCGGCAATTTTTAATAATAATAATAGAGTAAATATCATATACTAAGTGCTGTAAAAAAAACTTAATCTAAAACATACAAACTAGCCACAGACATTTTAGTGAAGGCCTCCGCAGGCAAAAATCAACAAAAACCTTTCTAAGCGAAAACTTTTTTATCTTTGGACTTTTTAAATTTTTTTTTTCGAACTATAATTACACTATATAGCGCTTCTCGTGGTACTCAAACGGTGTAAGTTGAGCCACCCTGCCCCTCACCACTTGCGGTACAAACTGCCACGGATCTGCTATTCTTCTGCCTCCTTGTTCTGGCTTTCATTCCTTGCTGGACTTGCACGGATTCTTGCACAGCGATAATGGCTGACAAGAGCATCACCACACGAGCCTCTCCTCACTCAGGGTGCCCCCTCTACTAAACGAAAGCGCCGTCGTCGCTGCAGGATGGCGCATCTCCCGAAGAGCTGCCATGAGTGAGGGGGCGCAATCTGGTGCAATCCAGACCACCTCACGCGGATGAGGAACAGCGCTCGACCTGCAGTGACAGGACACCTGGCCTGGACTGGGGACCTGGGACCCCGGAACCCAAAACGGACGACGAGTGGTCCGAGGTGAACTTAACGTCGAAGCGGCAGAGTGGCATCCTCCCACCGACTGGCAAAGAACTGGGGTCGCTATGGACCTGGCTACACGCCGAGCAATGAACGCTACTTCTCGCGGGGAAGGCTCTCTGGAAAAACTGGCAACATGAAGAGGAAAGTAGACGGAGACTCATGAATGCCTACAGTCATTATACGAGATAGTGCTATCCCTCTCCCGACTCACGAGCAAGGCACAGGTATCCTGGAGCAGAGGAAAGTAGGGCGGCGAAAGAGCTAGTGCGCTGTGAAATTTCATACCTGGCTTCAATGAGATACAAACCCAGACACACTGCCAGGATCAATGAAATCAAGAACACCCTGGACAATACACTCCGCTCTGTTGAGAGCATGGGGGATGGCTGAACTTTGAGCTCGACGAGCCCGCCAAAACTATCTCCACCATCAAGGCCAGAGCCTGCAAGAAAAAATACAGAATTAGCGAAATAAAGCTTTTTCTTCCGAAACCGAGGTATAGTGGTGAGGGCCCGGCCCTGTTTTATAGAATTCGCCTAAATCTTCCGCGTTATTCAGTCCTGGATTTTGTCAAACTGTTTTTCTTGTAGTATTTGTTTGATCTAATCATTAGACACCGTTATCGATGCCGCATTCAGGCCATCTCTAGTTTTAATCAACACCTTTAGTTTTATACTTTCGTAATTTTAATGGGAATTCTAAAAATTTTTGTTCTTCCTTTTTCGTGCTGTTTTGCTCTCGGCCGGTCAGTTCCGGTCCACAACCATCAGTCGGGCAAAACCTGCAAAGAAAAAACACGCAGAATTAGCGAAAAAATCGGCTTTCTTCGAAACCGAGGTATAGTGGTGAGGCCCTGTTTTATAGAATTCGCCTAAATCTTCGCGTTATTCAGTCCATGGATTTGTCAAACTGTTTTTCTTGTAGTATTTGTTTAGTCTAATCGTTAGAACACCGTTGTTATCGTGCCGCATTCAGGCCATCTCTAGTTTTAATCACTTACCTTTAGTTTTATACTTTCCATGTGGTACAATAGAATTCTAAAAAATTTTTGTTTCTTCCTTTTTCGTGCTGTTTTGGCTCTCTGACGGTCAGTGCAAGAAAAAA
>JAGSMU010000642.1:0-17978 GCA_029286865.1 Teinopalpus imperialis
TCCCGGTACGACCATTATGGCCATCCTCTGGACGCGCTGTAGATCTTAGTCCTACAGCGTCGGATGCAGCCTCTTATCGCCAGATGGGCGCCCGTACAAGGCTACGGATCGGCTGGCGTAGGGCGGCGGACTTCCTCCAGTCCCCGAGATTGGGCAGCAGTCATGCGCCAGCACCCGCTACCCTCGATCCGGGGGACCAGGCGCTCAATGCTCTTCCATTGTGACTGTCAGTGGTTACAAATTGCTTTCATGTACGCCCCTCCTGACTTCAGACTCACCTACTCGGACGTTGCGCAGGTCAGGTGGTTCCTGTAAGCGGCTTGTGGAACCATCTGCCTACCATGAATACATTTAAAACCTAACTAACCTAACCCCTGTGCTTAGTCTTCCGCCGACGCTCAGGCCACGTGCATCGTTTTAAAATCGCTCCGCGCGCTTAAAACTAGCAAAATATTTAAGTGAACGAATTTTTTTCGTGTTATACACCAAAGTTGGGAACGACGCGTAGAACAGTGTAGTGTAAATTTGTTTCACGAAATCTAGAAAGAAACATTTTAAAACGGACAAAACCTGTAGAAAACAACACGGGTCTGGAACATAGGTACAAACGCCGTGAGTTTAGTCGCCATAACCCCCTGCGTTTTTGGTTGTGCGGGGAATTATCAGGCGCTTCGTCGCAAATATTGGATTTTTCCTGTAAAGGGAAAGAGATATTAGGAAAGAGAAGAAATTCGGGGCGCAGTCAGCTTTGAATCCAGGACCTCGCGGACGAATCTGGAGCATTGGTGCTGATGGAACCCTCAGCTCCCTCTAGAACCAAAAACAACATCTGAGCGCAAGGTGTAGATTTACGGACATTTTATCGGGTGAGTGTAGACGTTAGCTAGGACACCCCAGGAAGAAGAATTAAAGTGATAACATATTAATTTTGTATTCAATTATATCGACAAGCTCCCCGAAAACAATCCGCAAAATTTGCAGAACAATCAGTCAAATAGTTAAAAAGTTATAAAGCATTATAAACAGAGACAAGTCTTAAAAAGCCATTACTTTACGTAATTTGAAACCTATTTCGACTTTTTTGTGTATTAAATGCCATTTGAAGTAAATCTTAAGCTTAGGAGTGTGTGCTGGTCAAAAAGTGACATTAAACATAAACTGGTGAAGCTGGTTCCTCACAGAACTCAGGTAGACGGCTAGAAATTTACAAAAACTTACCATCCTCATTTAAAGCGAGAACACAGTGCATATCCTAATTTGGTGATCAAAAGGAACACAAACAGGTGCGCGACTGCAACATCTGATGCAACCCAATGGCCAGAACCAAAACCATAAAGCTGTAACAAAGAAAAATCGTGCATTTTACCGCTCGCTAAACATTAAAACATAACTTTGCACCAAAATTTAAGGACTAGTTATTAAAGGAACCTAGAAGTGATAGAGATTATAAGCTATTAGATGGACAAGATTAATAGAATAAGTGTACAAGAGACTCCAGAACTCTAAACCTAGAATAAATAGAATATAGACTAATACATTAAGATTACCCAAAAGGCCGTGGCAGAATCGATAAAAGTTACTAAACAAAGAAAACTTTTTTATTTTTAATATTATCAGATATTTATATATAGAAGTGTTAAATAGCTAAAGACCCTCCTCATGGGACTATTAAGGTGCTTATCAGTGTCCAGGTAGGCAGAGACAGGCGCTTTGCTATCTAATTGAATTCAGGGCACAACTTAAATTACCTTATTTTAAGGTACTAGTTATTTAGGAAACCTAGGACTTTTAATCATATCTAATGAGTAGGACAGCTATAATACAGAATAAGTGCACATGCAAATCTCAGATCATGAGTAAAGACTAAAAAGTTATAGTATTATAAGCAAAGCAACATAACAGTGTCAGAGACAGTAAAAGCTTTCTAAACAAAGAAAACTTTTATCCTTCTAATATCTTAAAATTTTCTGCGTGGAGGACAAATTCAAGCCTACTCTTGGAGACTCCTGGGGTCTTGATCGGACCCTATAATAAACAGAACAAACGATGTCAGAAAGTAGAGCAGCGATACGCTACGTCCCTCAGAGGCATCCCTCCAGCCAAAACAAAGGCCCCCGCCTCCCTTTAGGAGGCGCATGTCTCGGAAGACAGCTATCATGAGGGAGCACTTGCAAGAAACCAGGACATAATCAGGAGTATCTCACACACACAGCTGAAGGCTCAGACTCAGGGCAAACGGATCTCAGGGACCCAGGCTTGGGGAACACCTGTAGAAAGCAGAACAGAGGATGAATGGTCCAATAAGACAGCATCGTAAGCAGCAGAATGAGCATCCTACCCCATCTAGTAAGCGGACTGGTGTCTCCATGGATCTAGCTACTATTGGCATAATGGAAGTTACTGCAGGCAGGAAAGAAAGAAGCTCTAAGAGAAGGCCGGAAACACTGAAAGCGCAGAAAACAAGGCCGAGAAGTTCACGAGGTGCCTACAAAATATATGAGAATCACGCTTATCTCTTTCCAGACTCCAGATCTAGGCATGGTGGCACTCAGGCAGGAACACCAGAGCAGCCAGGAGCTATTACGCGCTGCGGAGACTTGCACCGGACCAGCTATCCAAGGGAACACCATGACAGAGAGCACAAGCAGACTAAAGAGGCTGCGCAGGATACCATGTCAAGCACCTGGGATGGCAGAACATAAAGACCCTGCAAGCTCCTTCAGGCTGGACGATCCCATTAAAAGCTTATTTGCAGTCATTACAAGGACCTTAAAAACTGTCCTCTCCCACTCACTGTCTGCACCTTCTAAGGAGGAAAAACTAGGAAGCGGAACCAAGCAGCACACAATAAAAAGAACAGCTAGACTCACTTAGCAGGAAAATGAGCACTGTTGAGGAACAACTCCGTGGAATTAGAGTCGATCTTGAACGATGGCACGACAGGAACATCAAAATAAATAAAATTCACAGCAAAGATCACACCACGCAATGACACACCAAACAACGTCGAACCAGCTCTCAGTGAAATTCGAGAAAATTAAAGACATCAGAGACCTACTCAGAGACGCGTGAGGGCAAAAACTGCTGCATCACCATTCCTCTCCTGGGGGCAGAGTTACAGCTGGGACTTGCAGAGACTCCTTAAGCCGTTACTTAGCAGTCTGAGAGAAGCTGGAAAGGACATGAGCAATCCCAAGGACTTCACAATGCACATAGCGCCGAACCTACAACAGGGAGGGCCATGAGGGTCGGCATCAAGAGAATAGCACTATCGGAGACTAGGCAGCAGCAGACCCTAATTTGCCCCAATAAAAATCCAGCGTGGAAGCTTATCACGGACAGGGACACAGAAGAAGAAACCAATGGCAGCCTAGTAGATCACCAAACGGAGCAGAAGATGAAACCTCGAACAACTTCATAAAGCCATTGAACCACCGACGCCAGTATAGCCTTATTATTGAATCTATAGATCCTCGCCACTCCAGCGGGACATTTGAAGAAATAAAAGTCAGGAGTCGAGCAGTGGTCAACAGAGGCATGGGTACCGGTATCCGAAGGCAGATCAGGTCATTGAGCTGCAGGACGAGCAGAGGAACGAACATCCTTTGCTTGACGCCCTCCGCGTTCGACCAGACACTCTCCGCAAACATCTCAGAATAAATCCCCACAGATCCGTCCTTTAGGATTAATAAAGGGATCTGAGTGACTCATAGCTCACTGGCATCACAAGACAGAACACCAACCTCCTGAAAGAGGGTACCGGCGGAGAACAGAGCGATGAGGAGTACTAAAAGGCGGACCAAGGGCCGAAATGACACCCTCACTAACACCAGTTCTAGAAATGGACCCCCAAACTGTGAAAGCGCTGATAAATAACAGAAGGATCGAGTAGGGTATCACGTCTTCATTTGTTGGGCAGATGATCACTGCTGTCGGCCAGTCTCCGATCATTGCAGTGTTTTGCCCCAGATTGCATGGGATTCAGCCATCAGCACGCACCTGCCAGAGCAAAATTGTGTGTAGGTACTGTACTGGAAACTCGCGACACTGGGAGGTGCTCCGGGCGCTCACAACCTCCAAGGTGCGCTATGCACCAACTCAGGGCAGACGACCAACACAGCGCAGCATGCAGCAGTGAGTGCGACCACTGGAAGAGTGGGACCGCTTGGCACGGTCAGAGTTCAATATTGCTAAAGAGCGACACTGGGAAACTCACAGGCTAATCTGAGAGTGATTCAAACAGAAAACCTAGGCAGAGGGCGCTGCCACAAAGACCTCGCAGCCAGAGACAACATAGCAAATCTTGCGCTTCAGGAACCCTACGTAGGTAGCAGGGGCCGTTTGTCCTGTGCCGCCAGCGTCATACAAACTCTACAGGCCCAGGACCCGTTAAATCTGCGATGAATGCGACACTGCTTTTAGATCCATCAAAATCACGCGCAACCAAACCGTATAACTAGCAATATAGTAGCAAATCAAAATACATATTCCCAGCACAGACATTGGAGTGATTAGCGCCTGTGAAGGGAATAAAGATATCGAGGAAGACATCGCACGCTCAGCAATGCATCCAACAAACTCGAAACTAAGAGCGTTAATACTGGCAGGAGACCTAAACGCCAAGAGTCCCTGGTGGGGTATACATGAGACTCGAGGAACAGCCATGAGTGAACTTTCTGGCACACAGGGGACTCTCAGTCGTAACAAGGTTCTACACCCACCTTTCCCGCACTATACAGGGCGGAAAGGCATATTCCGAGTAACGTGGACGTTACACGCGGTATCAGCTGATCCAGCTTCCAGCATACCTTTGTGGTCAGTCGGATGTGGGCTGCCTTCAAACCACTGCGTCCAATAAGCTTCCAGCTAACCTGGACGTAATCCTCAAGTAAGCCCAAACCCAACAACGAGATCACACCAAGCGTGCAGAGCCTGGAACAAATTCCAGACATGAGACCCTGTCCGAACTAAGAGCAAAGGGCATAAACTGAAACCATGTGGACAACATTGCCGGGAGGGATCAGCTGAAACCGCTGTGACACGAGCCACAGAGAAGCCATCAGCCTCTCCTGCGAGAGGCATCCATCCCCAGGATCAACAGAACACAAGAACTAAATCCTTTGGTGGAATCCCGGGACCCTAGCCAAACAGAAGAGGTTAGTGGCCAGACTGGAGGAGGATCCAGTGGCAACGCGCGCAGAGATTATTCGTGATTGCCGGTACCTTCAACCAAAGAAACGCCTGAAACTGCCAATGCAATCAGCAATCACGAGGCTGGAAAAATTTCTGTACCAAGCCAGAAGAGAGAGTATGTAGGGCAGTCACCGAGTGCTCAAAATCAGCGGGGAAAAGATGACGAGCAACTCGGCCCATTTAGAGCTGGCATCATGCGCAGAGGGCTCAGCTGCCTTCACCGTGAGCCACATTTTCCCAGTAGACCTCCAGAACGGCAGACCTGATCACATTGCCGCCAGGGCCATCCGACGTGGGATCTTCCAGAACAATCTCCCTTACAATCTGGAATAATACTGAACCCGTAATGGCGAAAGTCCTGTCGTACTATGCCAAGACCCAAAAGGCACCGGGAAGGACGGATTCACATCGGACGTGTGCACGAATTTCTTCTGGGTGAACCAGGAATTATGGTGGCGTGGCCTGTGGTACCTGCCTAAGAGGACAAGTTAGCCAGAATAAGTGGAAAAAAGCAATATGAAGTAATCCCAAACCAGGAAAAACGGATTTATACAACTTACCGAAGTCATTCAGACCAATCAACCTCGGTGCTGGAAAGATCCTCGAAAAAATTGTTCACTAACAGAGTTGTATGGACACTCGGGAATAGCTACTTGCCTCAGCCCAAGGCAATACGGTTTCAGAGCACAGAGGAAGCACGGAGGACGGCCCTTCCTCTACGATGCCATGACCGCAGCCGATCATGACAGACCTTGAAGATTGGTGGCATCGAGGGGCGTTCGACAACTTTGCTGATGGCCGGCCGTCTTCAATAACTGGCCAGACCGTCGACCCCGAGAGCCCTTGGACTGGTGCGCGGCTATCTCTCAGATAGAACAATTAGATTGATGCGCAGGAGCTCAGGCCACGGGGCTTCCAACAAGGTGTGTCAAGGATCCACCTGCGGACCAGTCCTCTGGAATGTGCGAAACGACCCACTGTTGCAGGCGTCGGAAACCTCAAAGCACGTGCAGGCCTTTGCCGTGACATACTAATTGTCGCGGCGGAGGCAAGCGCGGAAATGAATCGGCCCTCTCCAGAAGGGCCTTCGTAGTAATATCAAACTGGGGTAGGGCCCTACAAAATGCGCTTTGCCGCCCGCAGACCCAAGCAATTCTCGTCGCAAGCGGCCTTTAGATACCAAAGCCAAAGGTGGTATTCCAGGAACCAGAGATTCCTCTTACTGGTATTGTACAGAAAGTTCACCGTTCTCATCATAGACTCAAATTACTGAACTTTGGCGAGCACATCTCCGACAGGTATAAAAGGCAGCAAAACATCGGAAATCTGTCTCAAAGGGCGGCAGGCGCAGGTTGGGGGCTCAACAAGCCTTATCCTCAGACTATTTACGCAACGGTAAGTAGAACCAACCATCCTATACGCGTGATATCTGGGCGCAGGGCAAAGAGGATAGGAACAGACCCACTCGACAACCCGACAGCATCACCCAGGAACTGGGTATTGCAAAGGCCATAGGACATCAACCATAGCATCGGCGGTTCTGGCAGATATTTTGCCCGCTATGAACCTGGGGCAAGGACAACATCAAATCTACGGCAAGAGGTAAAAGAGCGGAAACCCAGCTCCCGGGCCTTCAGGGAAGAATTACTGGAACGAAGGACATATCCATCGCAACTTCCTCCCCGGCGCATGAAAGACGCGCCGTTACAGAGGTGGCACCGGCGGACGACGCAAAGGTGCACCAGGATCGACCCTCCTCTACACGGACGGGAAGCAAGTTGGACCCGGAAAGGTCAGGACGGCGGTCTCCTTCTGGAGGACGAAACTTTAAAACAACAGCAAACTAGAGTTGCTGCGAAGCGTACCAAAGCAGAACTAGCGGCCCATCAGAAGGGCGCTCGGGTCATCAGGGAGGACAAAGACAAAATTACCGATATCACTCTGGCAGGCGACTCCAAGTCAGTATCCAGAGCGTAGCCGTAATCCGGCGTCCCTCCATCCCTGGCAATGATTCGCGCAAACTCATAAAGGATGGAAGGCAAGGAGTCTTAACATAGAGGTTGGCCTGGATTAAGGCGCACCAGCTTCCAGAATGAAAGAGACGGAGGAAGCTCGCTAAAGAGGGCAGCGACTAAATCAAGAAAGTCTCCCTCGTATGATAGGATTTCCTCTCTTTCTGAAGCGTTCATTCGGAGAACACATTAATAACGTGGCAAGACCGCTTTAATAAGTATGCCCCTAAAGGCTCCTGTTTTTAAGGACATCCAAATGGCGCAAAGATCCTCAGGGGCGCTGATCACTCAATGTCCGATCCAGTATCACAGCCGGACACGGCGGGCATAAGGTACCTATTTGCACAAATTTGGAATTGCTTGATCCCATTCTATTACATGCGATAGCACGAGTATAGAAACAATCAGACATATCCTCATTAGAGTGCTTTGAATTCGTCTACATCGCTCATAATTGCGAACACAAAATCGATCATGGCGGATAATCACCAGGGACAACATTGCAGGGGATCGTGCAGGCAGCGACAGATGCAGGGGACACATTCTTTGAATTACTGCCAAAGAAATCTGCGCCTGGCGGCAGGGCAAACAGCTCTGTAGCCTAGTAGCAATCTAAATATTGACAAAATAGAATTAAAATTGCCCAAACTATGCAGCATTCAGTTAAGTAATTTTAATATTTAATATTCATTAGAAACAAATTATATCAACCGAGCGCCTTCCATTCCACGCAAATATATGATTCGTATTGTATCAATAAATAATGATTACAAATTGATAATAATTAATAAAATAAGCAATTAAATAGCTAACTCTCATATTTTAATATATAAATAAATTAAATAATGCATATCATTTATGAAATGCAGACTGTGTAATGATCGCGGAGTACTGCCGGTTCCTGCGAGAGGAACAGACAGACACGAGCCAAGATCAAATTTATCTATTATAATGTACCAACTTGCAATTCAATTCATAGCTCATTCAGATGATCTCGTTTTATGTAATTAATGTATCTTGTACCTATCGAAGTATGACTATGTAAAAATATCTAGACCGGAGCCGAGACCGGAAAAAAATAATAAATAATAATGCCATGCTGAAAAACTTGTACCACAAGAGTTCATCCCATTGGATTAAAATTGCTGAATGATAAACATCAATGAGACCCGGCGAGACCCAAAGGCAGGTCACAAAAAAAAAAAAAAAAAAAAAAAACCTAACCTAACCTAACCGCCTATATATCTTCGCGTTATTCAGTCCATAGTTTGTCCAAACTGTTTTTCTTATAATTGTTGTTTTAGTCTAATCATTAGACACCGTTATCGTGCGCATTCAGGCCATCTCTAGTTTAATCACTTTACCTTTAGTTTATACTTTCGTAATTTTACAATAGAATTCTAAAGAATTTTGTTTCTTAACTGCTTTTTCGTGCTGTTTTTGCTCTCAGCCGGTCAGTCCGGTCACAGCCATCGAATCAGGCAGAATATGAAGAAGTACACAGAATTAGCGAAAATCGACTTTTTTTTCTTTGAACCGAGGTATAGTGGGTAGAGCCCTGTTTTATAGAATTCGCCTATATATTTCGCGTTATTCCAGTCCATGGTTTGTCCAAACTGTTTTTCTTATAGTATTTGTTTGATCTAATCATTGTAGATTTACCGTTATCGATGCCGCCGCATTCAGGCCATCTCTAGTTTTAATCCTTACCTTTAGTTTTTATGCGCCCGTAATTTTAATAAATTCTAAAATTTTTGTTTCTTCCTTCGTGCTGTTTTGCTCTCGTGGTCAGTCCGTTCAGCCATCGAATCAGGCAGAGCCTGCAAAGGAAAAAACACACAGAATTAGCAGAAAATCCGCTTTCGCAGAACCGAGGAATTATGGTGGTGGGGGCCCTGTTTTTATAGATTCGCCTATATCTTCGCGTTATTCCAGTCCTGGATTTTGTCCAGAACTGTTTTTCTTATAGTATTTGTTTAGTCTAATCGATTAGACGTTATCGATGCTGCATTCGGAATGCATCTCTAGTTTTAATCCTTACCTTTACGTTTTATACTTTCCGGCGTTTTAATAGAGATTCTAAAAATTTTGTTTCTTCCTTTTTTCAAGTACTTATTTTTGCCTCGACCCGGTCAGTCCCGATACAACCATCGAATCAGGCCGAAACCTGCAAGAAAAACACACAGATTAATGAAAATCGACTTTTGCAGAACCGAGATTATAATTAGTGGGGCCCTGTTTATATAGAGATTCGCCCATATATCTTCGCGTTATTCAGTCCATGGTTGTCAAACTGTTTTTCTTATAGTATTTATTTAGTCTAATCATTAGACTTGCCGTTATCGATGCCGCATTCAGGCCATCTCTAGTTTTAATCTTGCCTTTAGTTTTATAGCTTTCATGGTGCAATAGAATTCTAAAATTTTTGTTTCTTCCTTTTTCGTGCTGTTTTGCTCTCGGCCGGTCCAGTCGGTCCACAATATCAGATCAGGCGGAAACCGCCAAGAAAAACCTTACAGAATTAGCGAAAAGAATTGACTTTTCTTCCAGGAAACCGAGGTATGAAGATGGTGAGGCCCACTGTTTTATAGGAATTCGCCTATATCTTCGCGTTATTCAGTCCATGGATTTTGTCCAAGAGCTGTTTTTCTTATGATATTTACAGTAGTCTAATCATTGGACACCGTTCTCGTGCGTATTCGACTTCTAGTTTAATCACTCACCTTTAGTTTTCATACTTACGTAATTTTAATCGCATTCCTGGAGATTTTTTGTTTCTTCCTTTTCTGTGCTGTTTTGCTCTCAGCCGCTCGGTCCGGCCCGCAACCATCAGATCGAGCCAAAGTACTGCATATAGAAAAACGCACAGAAATAGCGAAAAATCGTCTTTTCTTTGAAACCGAGGTGTAATTAGGTAAAGCCCTTTATAGGAATTCACGTATATCCTCGCGTTTTTAAGTCCATAGCATCTCAATTTGTTTTTCTTGTAGTATTTGTAGTCTAATCATTAGACACCGTTCTCATTACCCGTGACAGGCCATTTCTAGTTTTAATCACTCACCTTTAGTTTTCCTTTTACGAATTTTAATCGCATTCTAAAATTTTTGTTTCTTCCTTTTCTGTGCTGTTTTTGCTCTCAGCATCCAGTCCCGGCCCGCAACCATCGAATCAGGCAAAACCTGCTTAAGAAAACGCTTTTAAAATAATGAAAAATCGTCTTTTCTTTGAAACCGAGGGTATAGTGGTAAAGCCCTGTTTTATAGGAATTCACGTATAATATCCTCACGCGTTTTTTTCAGAGTCCATAACATCTCAATTTGTTTTTCTTGTAGTATTTGTGTAGTCTAATCATTGGGCACCGTTCTCGTGCCAATATTCAGGCCATTTTCTAGTTTTTAATCCTCACCTTTAGTTTTCATACCCACGTAATTTTAATGCGCATTCTAAAATTTTTGTTTCTTCCTTTTCTGTGCTGTTTTGCTCTCGGCCGCTCAGTCCCGGCCCGCAACCATCAGATCAGGCAAAACCTGTAAGAAAACGCACAGAAATAGCGAAAAATCGTCTTTTTCTTTGAAACCGAGGTATAGTGGTAAAGCCCTGTTTTATAGAATTCATTATATCCTCGCGTTTTTAAGTCCATAGCATCTCAATTTGTTTTTCTTGTAGTATTTGTGTAGTCTAATCATTAGACGCCGTTCTCGTGCCGTATTCAGGGCATTTCTAGTTTTAATCGCTCATAGTTTTCATACTTACGTAATTTTAATCGCATTCCTAAAATTTTTGTTTCTTCCTTTTTCTGTGTTTTGCTCTCGGCCAGTCAGTCCGGCCCGCACCCATCGAATCAGGCAAAACCTGTAAGAAAACGCACGAAATAGCGAAAAATCGTCTTTTGAAACCGAATTATAGTGGTAAAGCCCTGTTTTATAGGAATTCACGTATATCCTCGCGTTTTTAAGTCCATAGCATCTCCAATTTGTTTTTCTTGCTTAGTATTTGTGTAGGGTCTAATCATTAGACGTACCGTTCTCGTGCCGTATTCAGGCCATTTCTGGATTTTAATCACTCACCTTTAGTTTTCATACTTACGTAATTTTAATGCGTTATTTGTTTCTTCCTTTTCTGTGCTGTTTTTGCTCTCGACCGGTCAGTCCCGGCCCGCAACAAATCGAATCAGGCAAAACCTGTAGGAAAAACGCGCACAGAAATAGCGAAAATCGTCTTTTTCTTTGAAACCGGTATAGTGGTAAAGCCCTGTTTTATGAATTCACGTATATCCTCGCGTTTTAAGTCCATGGCATCCTCCAATTTGTTTTTCTTGTAGTATTGTTTGTGTAGTCTAATCATTAGACACCGTTCTCGTGCCGTATTCAGGCCATTTCTAGTTTTAATCACTCACCTTTAGTTTCATACTTACGTAATTTTAATCGCATTCTAAAATTTTTTGTTTCTTCCTTTCACCATGCTGTTTTTGCTCTCGGCGGCCGGTGATCCCGGCCCGCAACCAGCGAATCAGGCAAAACCACCTTAAGAAAAACGCACAGAAATAGCGAAAAATCGTCTTTTCTTTGAAACCGAGGTATAGTGGTAAAGCCCTGTTTATAGAATTCACGGTATATCCTCAGCGTTTTTAAGTCATAGCATCTCCAATTTGTTTTCTTGTAATTATTTATTGTGAATCTAATCATTGAACTGCCGTTCTCGTGCCGTATTCAGGCCATTTCTGGATTTTAATCACTCACCTTTAGTTTTTTTCATACCCACGTAATTTTAATCGCATTCTAAAATTTTTTGTTCTTCCTTTTCTGTGCTGTTTTTGCTCTCGACCGGTCGGTCCCGACCGCAACCATCGAATCGAGGCAAAACCTGTAAGAAAAACGCGCAGAAATAGCGAAAAATCGTCTTTTTTCTTTTGAGAACCGAGGTATAGTGGTAAAAAGCCTGTTTATAGAATTCACGTATATCCTCGCGTTTTTAAGTCCATAGCATCTCAATTTGTTTTTTTCTTTGCTTAGTATTTGTGTAGTCTAATCATTGGAGCTTACCGTTATGATGCCGTATTCAGGCCATTTCTGGATTTTAATCCACTCACCTTTAGTTTTCATACTTACGTAATTTTAATAATCGCATTCCTAAAATTTTTTGTTTCTTCCTTTTCTGTGCTGTTTTTGCTCTCGGCCGGTCAGTCCCGGCCCGCAACCGAATAGGCAAAACCATAAGAAAAACGCACAGAAATAGCGAAAAATCGTCTTTTTCTTTGAAACCGGGTATGATGGGTAAAAGCCCTGTTTTATAGGAATTCCGTATATCCTCGCGTTTTTAAGTCCATAGCATCTCCAATTTGTTTTCTTGTAGTATTTGGTAATAGTCTAATCATTAGACACCGTTCTCGTGCCGTATTCAGGCCATTTCTAGTTTTAATCACTCACCTTTGGTTTTCATGCCACGTAATTTTAATCGCATTCTAAAATTTTTGTTTCTTCCTTTTTCTGTGCTGTTTTTGCTCTCGGCCGGTCGGTCGGCCCGCAACCATCGAATCAGGCAAAGGCCACCTGTAAACGCGCAAAATGGCGAAAATCGTCTTTTCTTTGAAACCGAGGGTGATATGGTGGTGAATGTCGTTGGTCGCGTCTCGGGCTGGTGATGTCGTGGGCCGTTCGTGAACATTCATCCGATATGCCATCAAATTGCGTCAGACGGTGCCAGATCATATTGATCAAATTCGTTGAATATCATTTTTGTTTCTTCCTTTTCATTGCTGTTTTTGCTCTCGGCCGGTCAGTCCGGCCCGCAACCATCGAATCAGGCAAAACCTGTAAGAGAAAACGCTTTGAAATAGCGAAAAATCGTGTTTTCTTTGAAGCCGAGGGTATGGTGGTAAAGGCCTGTTTTATGAATTCACGTATATCCTCGCGTTTTTAAGTCATAGCATCTCAATTTGTTTTCTTGTAATTATTTGTGGCGGGTGTAATCGTGGAGCACCGTTCTCGTGCCGTATTCAGGCCATTTCTAGTTTTAATCACTCACCTTTGGTTTTCATGCCACGTAATTTTAATCGCATTCTAAAATTTTTTGTTTCTTCCTTTTTCTTTATTGCTGTTTTTGCTCTCGGCCGGTCGGTCCCGGCCGCAGCCATCGAATCAGGCAAAACCTGTAAAGCACAGAAATAGCGAAAAATCGTCTTTTTCTTTGAAACCGAGGTATAGTAGGTAAAGCCCTGTTTTATAAAGAATTCACGTATATCCTCGCGTTTTTAAGTCATAGCATCTCAATTTGTTTTTCTTGCTTAGTATTTGTGTAGTCTAATCATTGGAGCTACCGTTCTCGTGCATATTCAGGCCATTTCTAGTTTTAATCACTCACCTTTGGTTTTCATACTTGCGTAATTTGTCGCATTCTAAAATTTTTTGTTTCTTCAGCACTGTGCTGTTTTTGCTCTCGGCCGGTCAGTCCCGGCCCGCAACCACATCGAATCGAGGCAAAACCGCAGAAAAACGCGCAATAGCGAAAAATCGTCTTTTCTTTGAAACCGAGGTATGAGTGGTAAAGCCCTGTTTTATAGAATTCACGTATATCTCGCGTTTTTAAGTCCATGGCATGTCTCAATTTGTTTTCTTGTATGGTATTTGTAGTCTAATCATTTGGAGCACCGTTCTCGTGCCGTATTCAGGCCATTTCTAGTTTTAATCACTCACCTTTGGTTTTCATACTTACGTAATTTTAATCGCATTCTAAAATTTTTGTTTCTTCCTTTTTCTGTGCTGTTTTTGCTCTCGGCCGGTCCGGTCCCGGCCCGCAACCATCGAATCAGGCAAAACCTGTAAGAGAAAAACGCACAGAAATAGCGAAAAATCGTCTTTTCTTTGAAACCGAGGTATAGTGGTAAAACCCTGTTTATAGAATTCACGTATATCCTCGCGTTTTTAAGTCCTGCATCTCCAATTTGTTTTCTTTATGGTATTTGTGTAGTCTAATCATTGGGCTTACCGTTCTCGATGCGTATTCAGGCCATTTCTAGTTTTAATCACTCACCTTTGGAACCATGCTTACGTAATTTTAATCGCATTCCTAAAATTTTTGTTTCTTCCTTTTTCTGTGCTGTTTTGCTCTCGGCCGGTCAGTCCCGGCCCGCAACCATCGAATCAGGCAAAACCTGTAAGAAAAACGCACAGAAATAGCGAAAAATCGTCTTTTCTTTGAAACCGAGGTATAGTGGTAAAGCCCTGTTTTATAGAATTCACGTATATCCTCGCGTTTTAAGTCCATAGCATCTCAATTTGTTTTCTTGTAGTATTTGTGTAGTCTAATCATTAGACACCGTTCTCGTGCCGTATTCAGGCCATTTCTAGTTTTAATCACTCACCTTTAGTTTTCCTTTTGTAATTTTTAATCATTCTAAGAATTTTTGTTTCTTCCTTTTGTTTTATATATTGGTCAGTCAGCCCGCAACCATCGAATCGAGCGGAAACCGCAATGAAAAACGCAATAGCGAAAAATCGTCTTTTCTTTGAAACCGAGGTATGATGGTAAAGCCCTGTTTTATAGAATTCACGTATATCCTCGCGTTTTAAGTCCATAGCATCTCCAATTTGTTTTCTTGTAGTATTTGTGTAGTCTAATCATTGGGCCTGTTCGTGCCGTATTCAGGCCATTTCAGTTTTAATCACTCCTTTAGTTTCATACTTACGTAATTTTAATCGCATTCATTTTTGTTTCTTCTTTTCTGTGCTGTTTTGCTCTCGGCAGTCAGTCCGGCCTGAAAATCGAATCAGGCAAAACCTGTAAGAAAAACGCACAAAATAGCGAAAGTCATCTTTCTTTGAAACCGAGGTATAGTGGTAAAGCCCTGTTTTATAGAATTCACGTATATCCTCGCGTTTTAAGTCCATAGCATCCTCCAATTTGTTTTTTTCTTGTAGTATTTGTGAGTCACAATCATTAGACACTGCGTTCTCGTCGCCGTATTCAGGCCATTTTCTGGATTTTAATCCACTCACCTTTAGTTTTTCCATGCTTACGTAATTTTAATCGCATTCTAAAATTTTTGTTTCTTCTATTCTGCCATGCTGTTTTTGCTCTCAGCCGGTCAGTCGGCCCGCAACCATCGAATCAGGCAAAACCTGTAAGAAAAACGCGCAGAAATAGCGAAAAATCGTCTTTTCTTTGAAACCAATTTATAGTGGTAAGCCCTGTTTGCCGGAATTCACGTATATCCTCGCGTTTTAAGTCCATAAGCATCTCAATTTGTTTTCTTGTGGTATTTGTGTAGTCTAATCATTGGAGCCTGCGTTCTCGTCGCCGTATTCAGGCCATTTCTAGTTTTAATCACTCCTTTAGTTTCATACTTGCGTAATTTTAATCGCATTCTAAAATTTTTGTTTCTTCCTTTTCACCAATTATGTTTTGCTCTCGGCGGTCAGTCCGGCCGCAACCATCGAATCAGGCCAAAACCGCAATAAAGAAAACGCACGAAATAGCGAAAAATCGTCTTTTCTTTGAAACCGAGGTATAGTGAGTAAAGCCCTGTTTTATAAAGATTCACGTATATCCTCGCGTTTTAAGTCCATAGCATCTCCAATTTGTTTTCTTGTAGTATTTGTGTAGTCTAATCATTAGACACCGTTCTCGTGCCGTATTCAGACCATTTCTAGTTTTGTCACTCACCTTTAGTTTTCATGCTTACGTAATTTTAATCGCATTCTAAAATTTTTGTTTCTTCCTTTTCTGTGCTGTTTTGCTCTCGGCCGCTCAGTCCCGGCCGCAACCATCGAATCAGGCAAAACCTGTAAGAAAAACGCACGAAATAGCGAAAAATCGTCTTTTTCTTTGAAACCGGGTATAGTGGTAAAGCCCTGTTTTATAGAATTCACGTATATCCTCGCGTTTTAAGTCCATAGCATCTCAATTTGTTTTCTTGCTTAGTATTTGTGTAAATTAATCATTGAACACCGTTCTCTCGTGCCGTATTCAGGCCATTTCTAGTTTTAATCCACTCACCTTTAGTTTTCATGCCACGTAATTTTAATCGCATTCTAAAATTTTTGTTTCTTCCTTTTCTGTGCTGTTTTGCTCTCGGCCGGTCGGTGACCCGCAACCATCGAATCAGGCAAAACCTGTAAGAAAAACGCTTGCAGAAATAGCGAAAAATCGTGCTTTTCTTTGAAACCGAGGTATAGTAGGTAAAGCCCTGTTTTATAAATTCACGTATATCCTCGCGTTTTAAGTCCATAGCATCTCAATTTGTTTTCTTGTAGTATTTGTGTAGTCTAATCATTGGAACACCGTTCTCGTGCCGTATTCAGGCCATTTCTAGTTTTAATCCACTCACCTTTAGTTTTCATGCCGTAATTTTAATCGCATTCCTAAAATTTTTGTTTCTTCCTTTTCTGTGCTGTTTTGCTCTCGGCCGGTCAGTCCCGGCCCGCAACCATCGAATCGAATGAAACCGTAAAGAAAACGCACAGAAATAGCGAAAAATCGTCTTTTTCTTTGAAACCGAGGTATGATGGTAAAGCCCTGTTTTATAGAATTCACGTATATCCTCGCGTTTTAAGTCCTTAGCATCTCAATTTGTTTTTCTTTAGCTGGTATTTGTGTAGTCTAATCATTAGACACCGTTCTCGATGCCGTATTCAGGCCATTTCTGATTTTAATCCACTCACCTTTAGTTTTCATGCTTACGTAATTTTAATCGCATTCTAAAATTTTTTGTTTCTTCCTTTTCTGTGCTGTTTTGCTCTCGGCCGCTCAGTCGGCCCGCAACCATCGAATCAGGCAAAACCTGTAAGAAAAACGCTACAGAAATAACTTGAAAAATCGTCTTTTTCTTTGAAACCGGCGAGGTATAGTGGTAAAGCCCTGTTTTATAGGAATTCACGTATATCCTCGCGTTTTAAATCCATGGCATCTCAGATTTGATGCTTGTAGTATTTGTGTAGTCTAATCATTAGACACCGTTCTCGATGCCGTATTCAGGCCATTTCTAGTTTTAATCCGGTGTGTACAAAGAGGCAGGGACGTAATCAGCGCGAGAGCTTATGACTCGCGCTTACTAGAATTCCTCGTTTATGGGGGATAATTGCAAACCCCAATCCCCAGCACGAAGGAGTTTCAGCAGGTTGCCCAGACCTCTAGGGCGGGAGGCTGTCACCTGATTCCTTCAGTGTAGCGCGTGCGGCCCAGGACGTCACAAGGGCATCACAGACCTGTTATTGCTCAATCTCGTGCGGCTCAGGCCATGGTCCTCTAGAAGAATTTTAATACGTCGCCAGTGAGTTGCGTGACCGAAGCCACGCGCACCTAAATGACGACGCCTGTTGCTGGTATCTGGAAGTCTCGTTCGTTACCGGAATTAACCAGACAAATCGCTCCACCAACTAAGAACGGCCATGCACCTGCACCCACCGAATCAAGAAGAGGCTGTTCGTCTGTCAGTCCTTCCGGTGTCCGGGCCTGTGAGATTTCCCGTGTTGGAGTCAAATTAAAGCCCGCAAACTCCACTCCTGGTGGTGCCCTTCCGTCAATTCCTTTAAGTTTCGGCTGCAACCATACTCCCCGGAGTCAAAATCTTTGGTTTCCAGGAAGCTGCCCGCCGAGCCATCGTAGTAACGTCGGCGGATCGCTAGATGACATATTTACCGGTTAGAACTAGGGCGGTATCTAATCGCCTTCGAACCTCTAACTTTCGTTCTTGATTGATAGAAAACTTGCGTAGAAATGCTTTCGCTGATGTTCGTCTTGCGACGATCCAAGAATTTTACCTCTAGAGGCAGGGAC
>JAGSMU010000643.1:0-12500 GCA_029286865.1 Teinopalpus imperialis
GTAATCAGCGCGAGAGCTTATGACTCGCGCTTACTAGAATTCCTCGTTTATGGGGGATAATTGCAAACCCCAATCCCCAGCACGAAGGAGTTTCAGCAGGTTGCCCAGACCTCTAGGGCGGGAGGCTGTCACCTGATTCCTTCAGTGTAGCGCGTGCGGCCCAGGACGTCACAAGGGCATCACAGACCTGTTATTGCTCAATCTCGTGCGGCTCAGGCCATGGTCCTCTAGAAGAATTTTAATACGTCGCCAGTGAGTTGCGTGACCGAAGCCACGCGCACCTAAATGACGACGCCTGTTGCTGGTATCTGGAAGTCTCGTTCGTTACCGGAATTAACCAGACAAATCGCTCCACCAACTAAGAACGGCCATGCACCTGCACCCACCGAATCAAGAAGAGGCTGTTCGTCTGTCAGTCCTTCCGGTGTCCGGGCCTGTGAGATTTCCCGTGTTGGAGTCAAATTAAAGCCCGCAAACTCCACTCCTGGTGGTGCCCTTCCGTCAATTCCTTTAAGTTTCGGCTGCAACCATACTCCCCGGAGTCAAAATCTTTGGTTTCCAGGAAGCTGCCCGCCGAGCCATCGTAGTAACGTCGGCGGATCGCTAGATGACATATTTACCGGTTAGAACTAGGGCGGTATCTAATCGCCTTCGAACCTCTAACTTTCGTTCTTGATTGATAGAAAACTTGCGTAGAAATGCTTTCGCTGATGTTCGTCTTGCGACGATCCAAGAATTTTACCTCTAACGTCATAATACGAATGCCCCAGTTATCCTATTAATCATTACCTCGGAGTTCTGAAAACCAACAAAGTAGAACCGAGATCATATTCTATTATTCCATGCACGAAATATTCAGCAGCATTTTGAGCCGCTTTGAACTGCTCTAATTTGTTCAAAGTAAAATTGTCAGCCCATCTCGACCTCAACGAAAACACCGCGATAGGATTTTGATATTGAACCGTCGTTTTACCGGCGGCATCACCGGCGATATGCTCCGCGAACGTGTCAGTATCACCGCGGATGCGGTGCACCGACAGCGCGGCGCACAAGTAATCACAACTACAGGCTTTTAACCGCAGCAATTTTGGTATACGCTATTGGGCTGGAGTTACCGCGGCTGCTGGCACCAGACTTGCCCTCCAATTGTTCCTCGTTAAAATATTTAAAGTGTACTCATTCCGATTACGAGGCCTCGTAAGAGTCCCGTATCGTTATTTTTCGTCACTACCTCCCGTGCCGGTGGAGTGGTGCGCGCCTGCTGCTTCGCTGGATGTGGTAGCCGTTTCTCAGGCTCCCTACTCGGAATCGAACCCTGATTCACGGTACCCGTGACAACCATGGTAGTCACAGAAACTACCATCGAAAGTTGATAAGGCAGACGTTTGAAGGTATGCGTCGCCGGTGCAGGACCGTGCGATCGGCAAGTTATCGATTCATCAAAATTAACGACTTCGGACTGAGGCCCTCCGTCGGTGGTTTTGATCTAATAAAACACTCATCCCATCACTGGTGATTCTGATTGCATGTATTAGCTCTAAATTACCACAGTTATCCAGTAACCGAGGTAAGATCTAAGGAACCAAAACTGATATATTGAGCCATTCGCGGTATCGCCTTAATACGGCTTGCACTGGGGCATGGCAATCTTTGAACAAACATATAACTACTGGCAGGATCAACAGGGAGCTGACAAAGACGTGCCTTCGAACGTACGCACGCATCAACGAGCGCGCGTATTACCACCAAGTGCGGAAAACTAGGTGTGTGGCGTTGCCATCGCACGTCAGCGCGTGAACGAGGGCGACCCGTCTCACACAGCGCGAGACACGTGCAACGCGATGCGCGAGCGTAATAAAACGCTCAGACGCACCGGTGACGTATATTACATGAATGCGTATTCGGTCTGTTCACGGTAGAGAATGGATATCTCTCACCACTCGCTACGCGTTCTTCCAGACTTACTGTGGACGAATTCGCGTCCGATTCATGGGAACGTTCGACAACGAGACTTTGTTTAAATGCTTCACTTTATTACAGCACGTTTAACACAAACGTTTTCTTGAGTCGTATTGATAGCCCGGTGTTAGAGATCCATATCCGTGAACGAGAATTCAAATCATAAGTTACCGTCCCTCGAGCGCGCCCTTTATGGTGAGGCGCTGCACTCAACGACATTGCGTGATTTAGCGATAAGCAACGACGTGGCGAAGACAAAGCTCGCGCAGCAATACGCGTTAATTAAACGGACGCTATTGAACGTCTGACCATTAATATAATAGCGGAGACGTCGCCCGACACAGTTTAATATTTCGACGACATGCACCGCTCGGCACTTCGTCTAATAATAATGTGCGACTGCAGGTATGTGTATCCGCGTAACATCTTTGTCTCGTGTCGAAACACGCCGAAGTGATTTATATTAGGTGGTTGTTATATATTTTTATTGAATAATGTCCCCGGAACTTGACTGAGGTTGTGTGTGTGTGGTATTTTTTTTTTTTTTTGTTTTACATTTTATGTATTTTGAACAAGCAAAAGCCATGAATAAAGAATAAAGGAATAATCAATATCTAATATTATATTCATAAACCAATTAATTAAATAAATGCAAATATGACGCGTGTTCGCGTATCAAACATTTGAAATTATTACAAGTCCACATCGGTACGTGCGTTCGCGTATCAGTTGAAATTTAATTTTTTACAAGTTCATATCGATACCGGTGTACGCGTACGAATTATCAATACTGCATCATTGCTTAATGTTTTGTTCGTTCGTTCATTTGAACTATTTCCTGTTTCGTGTCCTTAAATGGACACGCGTGTTCGCAATATCAGAAACGTTTGAAAATTTTACAAGTCCGCATCGGTGTGTGTAATATTGAAAAATATATATCCACAAGTCCATATAGTTAATTTGACCTGTTGATATATTATAATTTTTATAACATTCAAAGTGGCGAACAGGCGCACGCGATGATCAGTTGACGGCCCATAGTGCAGATGCGTTCGTCGTCACCAATAATAAAGAGTCCTCGGATATATAGATTCGATAAACAGCACTTGATTGCGGTATTCAGTGAGATGCGTGGTCGTTCTGTAGCCAGAAACACAAAGTGCAGTATAATTGTAACACGAATAAATAACGCAATAAATATGACGCGTGTTCGCATCTATCAGAAACATTTGAAAATTTTTACAAGTCCACATCGATTGTGTAATATTGAAAAAATATATATCACAAGTCCATATAGTTCATTTTGACCTATTGATATAACATTTTATAACCATTCAGAGTGGCGAACGAAGCGCACACAGTTCACCTGACGGTAAATGATTGATTGATTTGATGTCCCATAGTGCAGATGCGTTCGTCGTCACCAATAATAAGAGTCCTCGGATATATAGACTCGATAATCAGCATCATGCTGGTATTCTGTGAGATGCGTGATAGTCGTTCTGCTTAGCCGGAAACAAAGTGCATATACTAATTCTAACGAATAAATAATATGAAATAAATATGACGCGTGTTCGCGATATCAAACATTTACGAAAATTTTACGAAGTCCACATCGATACGTGCGTTCGCGTATCCGGTGTATAATATTGAAAATATATATCACAAATTGTACAATTATGTACATTTCAACAAGCCGCCAATACATGAGTGTCGGGCGTACACTGTTGCGTGTGATAGTCTATCTAGGATGAAATAAATTTCAATGTTCGTCGAATATATTATCATTTCTTAACATTCAAGTGGCGAACGAGCGCACGCATTGATCGATTTGATGTCCCACATAAGTGCAGATGCGTTCGTGGAAATACCAATAATAAAGGAGTCCTCCGGATATAGCAGACTCGATAATCAATATCAATGCTGAGTATTCATGTGAGATGCGTGAATCGTTCTGCTTGGCCGGAAACACAAAGTGCATATACTAATTCTAACGAATAAATAATATAAATAAATATGACGTGTTCGCGTATCAAGAAACATTTGAAAGAATTTTACAAGTCCACCTCAGAGGGTACGTGCGTTCGCGTATCGGTGTATAATATTGAAAAAATATATATCACAGAAGTCCATGTAAGTTAATTTGACCTATTGATATATTATGGAATTTTATAACATTCAAATTGGCGAACAGGCGCACGCATTGATCGATTGACGGCCCATAGTGCAGATGCGTTCGTCGTCACCAATAATAATAGTCCTCCGGATATATAGATTCGATAAGCCCAGCATTATGCTGGTATTGCCAGCGAGATGCGTGGTCGTTCTGTAGCCGGAAACATAAAGTGCATATACTAATTCTGTGAATAAATAACTTGCCGCCAAATAAAATATAGCGCGTGTTCCAGCGTATCAAACGGTGAAAATTTTGCAGTCCACATCGGTACGTGCGTTCGCGTATCGGATTAGGTTAATTTTACAAGTCCATATCGATACCGTTGGCGCGTACAGTTATCTATTACTGGACATCATTGTAATGTTTTCTTCTTTCGTTCGTTGAACTATTTCAAATGTGTCCTTAAATGGACACGCGTGTTCGCGTATCGAAACATTTGAAAATTTTTTACAAGTCCACATCGGTACGCGTGCGTTCTCGTATCGATTCAGCTGCATAAAATATGATATCAGAACAAGAGCGATATCTCCGATCGTTCAACAACGCGATACGGAGCGAATACGAATATACTATATATATATATATATATATATATATATATATCCCACATATATCGTCCGCTTCCGCCCTTATAACATCGTCCTCAGACGAATCACCTGGCGTAAGGGCTGGTCTCAACAGATCGCGGCACGACGCTGCTCTACCGAGCACAACTTACCCGCCGGGAACGTAAATTCGTCACCCACAGACTATTCCGAGCTCCGACATCGGGCGGGGTTAATTCGAAACCACGGTGCCGTGGTGCACGTTTAAAACCGATAGCGCGCTCACCGAGATCAAATGGGGCCTCGACGTCGCACCGCGGTACGAAAGCGCGACTAGTAAAAGTCACATTGTTTAGAGCCTCCGACTCTCCAGGCTCCACAGTGAGCATATCCTTGCCGGATTCGACTGAGGCTGGCTTCGGCCTTAAGAACGTTCGGGCATAATCCGCGGATGGTAGCTTCACCGGCCAGCTTCCGACCGAGTGCATGAACCAAATGTCGAGCTTCGCGAGTTCCTCGTACTGAGCAGTATTACTATCGCAACGACTAATGGCCATCAATGGGAATTAAAAACTAGCCTGTCTCACGACGGTCTAAACCCAGCTCGCGTTCCACGCTTTTGATGGGTGAACAATCCAACGCTTGGCGAATTTTGCTTCGCAATGATGAAGAGCCGACATCGAAGGATCAAAAGCAACGTCGCTATGAACGCTTGGCCGCCACAAGCCAGTTATCCCTGTGGTAGCTTTTCTGGCACCTCTTGCTAAAACTCTTTATACTAAAGGATCGATAGGCCATTAGCACCATGATCCTATGCACAGTACTGAACACTTATCTGGATCAAAGCCAACGCGCTTTTTGCTCCGAGGTTTCTGTCCTCACGCTGGGCTGTATAGGACACCTGCGTTATTCTTTGACAGATGTACCGCCCCAGTCAAACTCCCGCCTGGCGGTGTCCTCGGAACCGGATCGCGGGGTTATTGCGGCGACAGGCGTTGCCGCCACGCCCCGCCACTCTGCACGCTTGAGACGAGCACCGTGCGCCCGCCGATAAAATCGACCGCGCACCGCTTTCCGCCCAACCGGGTAAGTAGTAATGAAACAAGTAGTGGTTTTCAGCGACGACCAGCGCGAACGATCTCCCACTTATGCTACACCTCTCATGTCTCCTTTAATGCCAGACTAGAAGTCAAACTCCAACAGGGTCTTCTTTCCCCTTCGGATTCATCCCAAAGCCCGTTCCCTTGGCTGTGGTTTCGCTAGATAGTAGATAGGGACAGTGGGAATCTCGTTAATCCATTCATGCGCGTCACTGAGTTAGATGACGAGGCGTTTGGCTTCTGTAAGAGAGTCATAGTTACTTACCGATTTTGCACTTGCTTGTGGCAGATTTCTTCACGTTGACATTCAGAACGCACAGGCAGAAATCACATTGCGTCAGCACCCGCAGGGCCATCGCAATGCTTTGTTTTGAAATTAAGACAGTCAGTTCCCCTTGTCCGTGCCAGTTCACAGGCTGACCGTTGAACGGCAGTCGTACGAAGGCGCGCGCCTATCGCGCAGAAACGGAAACAGACGCGACCTTACGGCTAAGGAAGATCCGCGGAAGGCCGGAACGCAGGTCAGTTCAGCCCGCACGCCCGAGACGCACGGGCATCGGTAGGTGCGGCACCGGCCGCATCCTTCCCGTCAAACCCGACGCCCCGTTACTCAAGGAGCCAATCCCTTGTCCGAAGTTACGGATCCAATTTGCCGACTTCCCTTACCTACATTATTCTATCGACTGAAGGGCTCTTCTGTAAGGACCTGCTGCGGATATAGGTACGAACCGGCGCGACATCTCCGCGTACATCCCTCACCTGAATTTTCAAAGGTCCGCAGAGAGTATCGGACACCGCCACCAAATGCGAATTATACCGCGTTCGAACCATATCTCCGCTTCATAAGTTCCATGGAACTCGAACGCTCAGGCAGAAGAAAACTCTTCCCGAGACCCTCGGCAGCGTCTTCGAGCCACTTCCGGTTTACCCCGTCAGACACTTTCAGCACAGAGCGAGGAACGATTATTGAAACAGTTCCTGCCGGGTTTGGAATCCAGGAACCGGATTCTCGCTCAAAGGGGCGTTATTTATCGAAATTCGAAAAACGCATACATCGACTAAGATCTCGCCAGGCTTAGGATCGACTGACTCGCGAAACAGCTACTGTTCACGCAAAACCCTTCTCCACGTCAGTCCTCCAGGGCCTCGCTTCCGGAGTGTTGCCTACTACCACCAAGGTCTGCACCGACGGAGGCTCAGGCGAAGACAGCGCCAGACCTGCGCTCTCCGCCGCGCTCGTCCTCTCGTTACGGCGTAATGGCGGCTATACGTTCCGCGTCGCTGTGCCCGTAACGGTAGTGTATAAACAAAACGCTTCAGCGCCATCGATTTTCAGGGCTGGTTGCTGGCGGGTAGTCGTTGCACACTCCTTAGCGGATTCCGACTTCCATGGCCGCAATCCTGCTGTCATGAACGACCAACGCCGCAGGTGTCCCATGGGCGTTTTAGAGCTGTAACACCACGTTTGGTTCATCCACAGCGCAGTTCTGCTTTACCAAGAATTGGCCCACTTGGCACCGTCATCAGGATCTCCGGCTTCATCGTTCAGGTAAAGCCGGGCTCTCACCATTTAAAGAAGTTTGAATAGGTTGAGAGTCGTTTCGGCGCACAATGCACTCCTAATCATTCGCTTTACCGGATGAGACTGTTCGTCATCGACGCCAGCTATCCTGAAGAAACTTCGGACCCAGGAACCAGCTACTAGATGGTTCGATTAGTCTTCGCCCCTATGCGAAGTTCCGACGATCGGTTTTGCGTCAGAATCGCTACGGTCCTCCATCAGGGTTTCCCTGACTTCGGCTGACCAGGCATAGTTCACCATCTTTCCGGGTCCCAGCATCTCTGCTCCAGAGCGCGCCTACATTCACGGATTGGAAACAGAACGCCTCTCAGGAGTGCGAGGAGAGTCGATCGAGAGACCGACGCTCCATCACTCCCTGGGCGCGCGACTAAGCGTAACGCCTTCACTTCGTTGCGCCTTTTCAGTTTTAACGCAACTCAATGACTCGCACGCATGCTAGACTCGCGTGCGATGTTTCCAAGGCCGTTCCTGCGAGTGCCGAAACTGAATCATCGCCGACTGGGGAACGCGCGCGGTCCGAGACTTGCACGGCTGCGACAACAGACGCGCCGCACCGATATCCGCACAACGCCGGTTATCGATGACGACGGTATCTTGCGTCAGGCCAGACGCGCTTATGTAAGTTGCGTGATGCGCGATTCGTGTCTTCTACCGTCCGACGGCCGGTCGTACCGTCACTTGATCCAGCAAATCGCACAATCTTTGAATATCGACGAATCGCGATATGCGCGCCGTCGCGGACGTCGACGCGCCCGGCCCGTGAAGAACCGCTACCCGATTAAGGGACGGACTACATCAGAGCGTGAGCGCGTACGCCGCCCAGGTGACGATGAATCTCTCCGTTCGTTCGTTCGAGTTTCGCAGGTTTACCCTGAACGGTTTTCACGTACTCTTGAACTCTCTCTTCGAAGTTCTTTTCCAGCTTTTTCCCTCCCACGGTACTTGTTCGCTATCGGTCTCGCGGTAATATTTAGCCTTAGATGGGGAGTTTTACCACCCACTTAGGGCTGCTCTCCAAGCAACCCGACTCTTGGGAGAGTCCTCTCGCCGCCGCCCTCCGTCGCTACGGGCCTGGCGCCCTCTGCGGGAAAACGGCCCGTTCGAGACGAACTGACGGACGGGAATTATCGACGACGAGAAAGCGGAACCTCCCGAACGCGCACATCTCCGCGTTCATTTTGACCGCGGCAGTTGATACTAGGCTCTTTCTGTTCGCTCATACTTCACCTAAAGAGAGAAATCCTTTGCATTGGGTTTCTTTCCTCCGCTTACTAATATGCTTAAATTGCCTGGCGGGTGATCCTCCCTGATCTGAGGCCAACGATAAAATCAAGAGGCAGACTTACGATATCCGTCAGCTGCGACGACCGAACGACGCCTTGCATACCGTCGCCGCGGGGGCTGACGACGGCGTCGTAACGGTCGTAGAGGCGCCTCTTCGGACGATCGGAGTCCGCCTGCTCATCATAGTGAGGATGAAGCGCGTAAAGCGATACACACGAACATATGAACCTCTCTCCCATTATAGCGTATATATACGAACATAGAAGCGACGACTAGTCGTATATCGTCGAAACGATCGAACGCGCTCGCAACGTTCACGCCTAAACGTCTCCGTGGGCGGATTCAAGCCCGCCAGGAGCGAGACGGTGCAATCACCATCGGATCGCGCATGCCCTCTATCGATTGTTACGCGTCGAAGAGTCGGCGCGTCGATGGGACGCCATCGTAACGCTTTTCAGCATGAAACGTCGCGTACGCGATGCTCCGATAACTTACGACAGTCGTGATATCGTTTATCGTGTATACAAAATGTTTAAAGCGGACCATTAGTAGATACGCGATGCGCTGTTAGGCTAACATACCATCGTACCGTCCAGCAAGGACCGTCAATTGTTCGAGATACCGTCGCGCGAAGCAACATCAAGACGAACAGTGTGGTTAATATTTTTAACAGCCGGCCCTCAGACAGGGTGGTCCTGGATGTTTTTCACGGACCGCAGTATTCTTTACGTTCAATCATCGATGTTCAAATGTGTCCTGCAGTTCACACTATGACGCAGTTAACTGCGTTCTTCGCATCGACCCGCGAGCCGATGATCCACCGTCCAGGGTAATCGTTTAAATGGCATGTTGTTGTCTTTTACGGGTACCGGAAGGATCAGGAGACACGGTTTTACCCGCCGGTTTCCCGCCCTGAAAGGTCGTACTATCTTCGGATCAAGCGCGCCGCGAGCGGATCCTATCCGATACCTCGTGAAGTTATCCTTCGTAATGATGAACATGTTTTGCTTTTTATTTCTTCCTTACAAAGAAAAAAGTATAAAAATAAAACGAACAAAAAGAAATCAAAAAAGAACGGCGATATCATTAGAAATGTATATGCTTGACCGTTGATATTAAAGTACTACGGACGTCAACGCCGGTTACCATTTTTACATGGCTCGCGTTAACGCCGGCGTGAACATTCTAAAGCCGCTGGATTTCGCTTTTGTATAGCGCACTCTTTACGGACCGAAACTCGATGCGCGGATTCTTACCATATCAACGTTCCGTTTGGGTGTGTGTCCCAGTAAGGGCGCTCGCTTCGACCGTCCGGAGCGCCGCGCGTCAAACCGACGGCGCGCGATTTATACATGACACATACGTCGCGGCGCATAACGACTCGCGCGTCACTATCATCGGAACTTCACCGTACACGATTAAAGCTAGGTCAGTGTCTAGAGTGTTTCGTCGACGATGTTGCAGCTAACGTTAGAACGCGCGATATATGGCGTGCCAATCGCGCTTAGCGCGCTCTCACGGGCATGACGGCGGCGGCGGCGGATATCGTCGCAATTGTTTTTAAACTTTCGTTTATTCCGGATTATTTATATTGTAAATATAATATATACGTACGAACGGCGTTCGCATATTTATATTACGTTAATGATCCTTCCGCAGGTTCCCCTACGGAAACCTTATTTACGACTTTACTTCCTCTAAATGATCAAAGTTTGGTCAGCTTCAATAACGCCGACGGCCGTGGAAGCCACCGTGTCGGTCGAAGACCTCACTAAATCGATTCAATCGGTAGTAGCGACAGGCTGGCGGTGTGTACAAAGGGCAGGGACGTAATCAACGCGAGCTTATGACTCATGCACAAAGATTCCTCGTTTTATGGGGATGGTACAGAGCCCCAATCCCACAGCACGAAGGAGTTTCAGCAGGTTGCCGGGCCTCTAGGCCAGGAAGAACATGCTGATTCCTTCAGTGCCAGCGCGCGTGCGGCCCAGGGATATCTAAGGGCATCTGGACGCATTGTGCTCAATCTCGTGCGGCTCAAAGCCGCCAGTCCCTCTAAGAAGAATTTTAATACGTCGCCCGTGAGTTGCGTGACCGAGCCACACCTAAATGACGACGCCTATTTAACAGAGGGCTAGAGTCTCGTTCGTTACCGGAATTAACCAGACAAATCGCTCCACCAACTAAGAACGGCCATGCACCACCCACCGAATCAAGAAAGAGCTGTTAATCTGTCAATCCTTCCGGTGTCGGGCCTGGTGAGATTTCCGTGTTGAGTCAAATTAAACCGCAGGCTCCACTCCTGGTGGTGCCCTTCCGTCAATTCCTTTAAGTTTCAGCTTTGCAACCATACTCCCCGGAGTCCAAAATCTTTGGTTTCCGGAAGCTGCCCGCCGAGCCATCGTAGTAACGTCGGCGGATCGCTGAATGACATATTTACGGTTAGAACTAGGGCGGTATCTAATCGCCTTCAGACCTCTAACTTTCGTTCTTGATTGATGAAAACACCTTTGGCAAATGCTTTCGCTGATGTTCGTCTTGCGACGATCCAAATTTCACCTCTAACGTCGCAATACGAATGCCCCAGTTATCCTATTAATCATTACCTCGGAGTTCTGAAAACCAACAAAATAGAACCGAGATCATATTCTATTATTCCGTACGAAATATTCAAGCATTTTTTTAGGCCCGCTGAGCACTCTTGTTCAAAGAAGTAAAATTATCAGCCCATCCTCGACACTCAACGAAGAGCACCGCGATAGGATTTTGATATTGAACCGTCGTTTACCGACGGCTCTACGGCTGATATCTCCGCAGACATTGTCGAAGTATCACCGCGGATGCGATTACACCATTAGCCGCAGCGCACAAATGCAACTTCACGAGCTTTTAACCGCAACGGGTTTTAGTATGCGCTATTGGGCTGGAGTTACCGCGGGCTGCTGGCGCAGACTTGCCCTCAATTGTTCCTCGTTAAAATATTTAAAATTAATGCTCATTCCGATTACGAGGCCTCGTAAGGAGTCCGTATCGTTATTTTTCGTCACTACCTCCCCGTGCGGGAGTGGGTAATTGCGCGCCTGCTGCCACTTCGCTTGGATGTAGTGGCCGTTTCTCAGGCTCCCTCGCCGGAATCGAACCCTGATTCCCGTTACCCGTGACAACCATGGTAGTCACAGAACTACCATCGAAAGTTGATAAGGCAGACATTTGAAGATGCGTCGCCGGTGCAGGACCGTGCGATCGGCAAAAGTTATCAGATTCATCAAAATTAACGACTTCGGACGCAGGGCCCTCCGTCGATTGGTTTTGATCTAATAAAAAGCACTCATCCATCACTGGTCAGAGTTCTGATTGCATGTAGTGGCTCTAGAATTACCACAGTTATCAAGTAACCGAGGTAAGATCTAAAGGAACCAAAACTGATATATTAGGCCATTCGCGGTATCATATATACAGCTTGCACTGAGACGCATGCATGGCTTAATCTTTGAACAAACATATAACTACTGGCAGGATCAACCAGGGGCTGACAAAGACGTGCGCTTCGAACGTACACGCATCAACGAGCGCGCGTACAGCCCTGAAGTGCGAAACTAGGTGTGTGGCGTTGCCACTCGCACGTCAAGCTGCTTGTGAACAGGAACGACCCGTCTCACACAGCGCGAGACACGTGCGAAACGCGATGCGCGAGCGTAATAAAGGCAACATCCAGACGCACCGGTGACGTATATTACATGAATACGTATTCAGTCTGTTTCACGGTGAAGGATATCTGCCCTCGCTACGCGTTCTTCCAGACCTGGCGGATGGAGCATTCGCGTCGATTCGTAGGAACCGTTCGACAACGAGAC
>JAGSMU010000644.1:0-17375 GCA_029286865.1 Teinopalpus imperialis
GGCCGAAATGCGGCGCAAGATGGTATCTAACGATGAGTTAAACGAATGCTAAACAGGGCTTTGCCACTAAAACTCGGTTTCAAATAAAAAGTCGATTTTTCCTAATTCTCAGTCTTTTCTTTCAGGTTCATACGATTCAACGGTTTTGGACCGGATGACCGATCAGAGCAAAATATCCCAGCACGAAAAAACAGGAAATAAAATTTTTACAAGTGCAATAAAATTAAGTAAATAAAACTGAAGGTAAGCGATTATAACTAGAAATGGCCTGCATGCGGCACGAGAACGGTATCTAGTTAATTTACACAAATGCTACAAGAAAAACTGTTTGAGATACTATGGACTTAATAACGAGAGGATATAGGTGATTTCCTATAAAACAGGGCTTTTACCAATAATTGGTATAGACCACGGTTTTCAAAAAAGAAAAAGTCGATTTTTCCTAATTCTGTGTGTTTTTCTTACGAGTTTTACCTGATTCGATGTGAACTGGGACTGACCGGCCAAGAAAAAATTAGCACGAAAAAGGAAGAAACAAAAATGTTTAGAATTCCATTAAAATTACGTAAGTATAAAACTGAAGGTAGCGATTATAACTAGAAATGGCCTGAATGCGGCACGAGGGCAGTGTCTGAATTAGACTACACAAATACCACAAAAGAAAAACTGTTTGGAGATACTATGGACTTAATAACGAGAGGATATAGGTGATTTCCTATAAAACAGGGCTGTACCACTAACGCGTTTCAAAGAAAAAGTCGATTTTTCTAATTCTCAGTCTTTTCTTTCCATGTTTCCTTGATTCAGCAGTTGTGGACCGGGACTGACCACAGAGCTAAACCAGCACGAAATACGAAGACATAAAGAATTTTTACAGTGCAATAAAATTAGAAAAGTAATTATAAAACTAAAAATAACAGATTAGAATAGAAATGGCCGTAATGCGGCGCAAGATGATATCTAACGATAGGTTAAACAGATGCTACAATAAAAACAAATTTGGACTGCTAGAGATTCTAATACACAAAGATATCGGTGAATTCCTATAAAACAGGACATCACTACCTCGGTTTCAAAGAAAAAGTCGATTTTTCTAATTCTGGTGTGTTTTTCTTACAGGTTTTACCTGATTCGTCTTGTGAACTGGGACTGACCGGCCGAGAGCAAAAACAGCACGAAAAAGGAAGAAACAAAAATGTTTAGAATTCCATTAAAATTACGTAAGTATAAAACTGAAGGAAGCGATTATAACTAGAGAAATGGCCTGAATGCGGCACGAACGGTGTCTAATGAGTAGACTACACAAATACTACAAGAAAAACTGTTTGAAGATACTATGGATAATAACGAGGAGGATATAGGTGATTTCCTATAAAACAGGGCTGTACCACTATAACGCGGTTTCAAAGAAAAAGTCGATTTTTCCTAATTCTCAGTCTTTTCTTTCCAGGTTTCGCTTGATTCAACGGTTGTGGACCGGGACCGACCTACCCAGAGCAAAACCAGCACGAAATACGAAGAAATAAAATTTTTACAAGTGCAATAAAATTACGTAATTATAAAACTAAAAATAACAGATTAGAACTAGAAATGGCCGAAATGCGGCGCAAGATGAGTATCTAACGATAAGGTTAAACGAATGCTACAATAAAACAAATTTGGACTGCTTGAGATTCTAATACACAAAGATATCGGTGAATTCCTATAAAACAGGACATCACCACTACACCTCGGTTTCAAAGAAAAAGTCGATTTTTCCTAATTCTCAGTCTTTTCTTTCCAGGTTTCGCTTGATTCAACGGTTGTGGACCGGGACTGACCCATCCAGAGCAAAACCAGCACGAAAACGAGGAAATAAATTTTTACAAGTGCAATAAAATTACGTAAATATAAAACTGAAGGTAAGCGATTATAACTAGAAATGGCCTGAATGCGGCACGAGAACGGTGTCTAATAATTAGACTGGCTGCTACCAAATAAATTTACAAAGAAAAACTGTTTGAGATACTATGGACTTAATAACGAGAGGATATAGGTGATTTCTATAAAACAGGGCTGTACCACTATAACGCGGTTTCAAAGAAAAAGTCGATTTTTCCTAATTCTCAGTCTTTTCTTTCCAGGTTTCGCTTGATTCAACGGTTGTGGACCGGGACTGACCTACCCAGAGCTAAACCAGCACGAAATACGAAGAAATAAATTTTTACAAGTGCAATAAAATTACGTAAGTATAAAACTGAAGGTAAGCGATTATAACTAGAAATGGCCGAAATGCGGCGCAAGATGAGTATCTAACGATAAGGTTAAACGAATGCTAAAACAGGGCTTTACCACTAAAACTCGGTTTCAAAGAAAAAGTCGATTTTTCCTAATTCTCAGTCTTTTCTTTCCAGGTTTCGCCTGATTCAACGGTTGTGGACCGGGACCGACCTACCCAGAGCAAAACCAGCACGAAAAACGAGGAAATAAATTTTTACAAGTGCAATAAAATTACGTAAATATAAAACTGAAGGTAAGCGATTATAACTAGAAATGGCCTGAATGCGGCACGAGAACGGTGTCTAATGATTAGACTACACAAATACTACAAGAAAAAACTGTTTGAAGTCTATGGACTTAATAACGAGAGGATATAGGTGATTTCCTATAAAACAGGGCTTTACCAATAGTGGTATAGACCACGGTTTCAAAGAAAAAGTCGATTTTTCTAATTCTGTGTTTTTCTTACAGGTTTTACCTGGATCTGATGCTTGTGAACTGGGACTGACCGGCCGAGAGCAAAACAGCACGAAAAAGGAAGAAACAAAAATGTTTAGAATTCCATTAAAATTACGTAAGTATAAAACTGAAGGTGTTGATTATAACTAGAAATGGCCTGAATGCGGCATCGAGAACGGTGTCTAATAATTAGACTACACAAATACTACAAGAAAAAACTGTTTGAGATACTATGGACTTAATAACGAGAGGATATAGGTGATTTCCTATAAAACAGGGCTGTACCACTATAACGCGGTTTCAAAGAAAAAGTCGATTTTTCCTAATTCTCAGTCTTTTCTTTCCAGGTTTCGCTTGATTCAACGGTTGTGGACCGACTGACCTACCCAGAGCTAAACCAGCACGAAATACGAAGAAATAAAATTTTACAAGTGCAATAAAATTACGTAATTATAAAACTAAAAATAACAGATTAGAACTAGAAATGGCCGTAATGCGGCGCAAGATGAGTATCTAACGATAAGGTTAAACGAATGCTACAATAAAAAACAAATTTGGACTGCTAGAGATTCTAATACACAAAGATATCGGTGAATTCCTATAAAACAGGACATCACCACTACACCTCGGTTTCAAAGAAAAAGTCGATTTTTTTCTAATTCTCAGTCTTTTCTTTCCACATTTCGCCTGATTCAAAGGTTGTGGACCGGGACTGACCTACCCAGAGCTAAACCAGCACGAAAAACGAAGAAATAAAATTTTACAAGTGCAATAAAATTACGTAATTATAAAACTAAAAACAACAGATTAGAACTAGAAATGGCCGAAATGCGGCGCAAGATGAGTATCTAACGATAAGGTTAAACGAATGCTACAATAAAAACAAATTTGGACTGTTTGAGATTCTAATATTAATAAAGATATCGGTGAATTCTATAAAACAGGACATCACCACTACACCTCGGTTTCAAAGAAAAAGTCGATTTTTTTCTAATTCTGTGTGTTTTTCTTACAGGTTTTACCTGATTCGATGCTTGTGAACTGGGACTGACCGGCCGAGAACAAAAACAGCACGAAAAAGGAAGAAACAAAAATGTTTAGAATTCCATTAAAATTACGTAAGTATAAAACTGAAGGTGTTGATTATAACTAGAAATGGCCTGAATGCGGCACGAGAACGGTGTCTAATAATTAGACTACACAAATACTACAAGAAAAAACTGTTTGGAGATACTATGGACTTAATAACGAGAGGATATAGGTGATTTCCTATAAAACAGGGCTGTACCACTATAACGCGGTTTCAAAGAAAATGAAATGCGGCGCAAGATGAGTATCTAACGATAAGGTTAAACGAATGCCAAAACAGGGCTTTACCACTAAAACTCGGTTTCAAAGAAAAAGTCGATTTTTCCTAATTCTCAGTCTTTTCTTTCCAGGTTTCGCTTGATTCAACGGTTGTGGACCGGGACTGACCTACCCAGAGCTAAACCAGCACGAAAACGAGGAAATAAATTTTTACGCGCAATAAAATTACGCAATTATAAAACTAAAAATAACAGATTAGAATCCAGAAATGGCCTGAATGCGGCACGAGAACGGTGTCTAATGATTAGACTATACAAATACTACAAGAAAAAACTGTTTGAGATACTATGGACTTAATAACGAGAGGATATAGGTGATTTCCTATAAAACAGGGTTTCTACTCAGTGGTATAGACCACGGTTTCAAAGAAAAAGTCGATTTTTCCTAATTCTGTAAAAGTTTTCTTACAGGTTTTACCTGATTCGATGCTTGTGAACTGGGACTGACCGGCCGAGAGCAAAACAGCACGAAAAAGGAAGAAACAAAATGTTTAGAATTCCATTAAAATTACGTAAGTATAAAACTGAAGGTAAGCGATTATAACTAGAAATGGCCTGAATGCGGCATCGAGAACGGTGTCTAATAATTAGACTACACAAATAATTACAAGAAAAAACTGTTTGGAGATACTATGGACTTAATAACGAGAGGATATAGGTGATTTCCTATAAAACAGGGCTGTACCACTATAACGCGGTTTCCAAAGAAAAGTCGATTTTTCCTAATTTCAGTCTTTTCTTTCCAGGTTTCGCCTGATTCAACGGTTTTGGACCGGACTGACCTACCCAGAGCAAAACCAGCACGACTAAACGAGGAAATAAAAATTTTACAAGTGCAATAAAATTACGTAAATATAAAACTGAAGGTAAGCGATTATAACTGAAATGGCCTGAATGCGGCACGAGAACGGTGTCTAATGATTAGACTACACAAATATTACAAGAAAAAACTGTTTGAGATACTATGGACTTAATAACGAGGATATAGGTGATTTCCTATAAAACAGGGCTTTTACCAATAGTGGTATAGACCACGGTTTCAAAGAAAAGTCGATTTTTCCTAATTCTGTGTGTTTTTACAGGTTTTACCTGATTCGATGCTTGTGAACTGGGACTGACCGGCCGAGAGCAAAACAGCACGAAAAGGAAGAAACAAAATGTTTAGAATTCCATTAAAATTACGTAAGCATAAAACTGAAGGTAAGCGATTATAACTAGAAATGGCCTGAATGCGGCACGAGAACGGTGTCTAATGATTAGACTACACAAATACTACAAGAAAAAACTGTTTGAGATACTATGGACTTAATAACGCGAGGATATAGGTGATTTCCTATAAAACAGGGCTTTACCAATAGTGGTATAGACCACGGTTTCAAAGAAAAGTCGATTTTTCCTAATTCTGTGTGTTTTTCTTACAGGTTTTACCTGATTCGATGCTTGTGAACTGGGACTGACCGGCTGAGAGCAAAACAGCACGAAAAGGAAGAAACAAAATGTTTAGAATTCCATTAAAATTACGTAAGTATAAAACTGAAGGTAAGCGATTATAACTAGAAATGGCCTGAATGCGGCATCGAGAACGGCAGTTCAATAATTAGACTACACAAATACTACAAGAAAAAACTGTTTGGAGATACTATGGACTTAATAACGAGAGGATATAGGTGATTTCCTATAAAACAGGGCTGTACCACTATAACGCGGTTTCCAAAGAAAAGTCGATTTTTCCTAATTCTCAGTCTTTTCTTTCCAGGTTTCGCTTGATTCAACGGTTGTGGACCGGACTGACCTACCCAGAGCTAAACCAGCACGAAATACGAAGACATAAAAATTTTACAAGTGCAATAAAATTACGTAATTATAAAACTAAAAATAACAGATTAGAATCCAGAAATGGCCGTAATGCGGCGCAAGATGAGTATCTAACGATAAGGTTAAACGAATGCTACAATAAAAACAAATTTGGACTGCTTGAGATTCTAATACACAAAGATATCGGTGAATTCTATAAAACAGGACATCACCACTACACCTCGGATTCAAAGAAAAGTCGATTTTTTCCTAATTCTGTGTGTTTTTCTTACAGGTTTTACCTGATCTGATGCTTGTGAACTGGGACTGACCGGCCGAGAGCAAAACAGCACGAAAAAGGAAGAAACAAAAATGTTTAGAATTCCATTAAAATTACGTAAGTATAAAACTGAAGGTAAGCGATTATAACTAGAAATGGCCTGAATGCGGCACGAGAACGATGTCTAATAATTAGACTACAATAAATACTACAAGAAAAACTGTTTGAGATACTATGACTTAATAACGAGAGGATATAGGTGATTTCTATAAAACAGGGCTGTACCACTATAACGCGGTTTCAAAGAAAAGTCGATTTTTTCCTAATTCTCAGTCTTTTCTTTCCAGGTTTCGCTTGATTCAACGGTTGTGGACCGACTGACCTACCCAGAGCCAAACCAGCACGAAATAATGAAGAAATAAAAATTTTTACAAGTGCAATAAAATTACGTAATTATAAAACTAAAAAATAAATAGATTAGAACTAGAAATGGCCGTAATGCGGCGCAAGATGAGCATCTAACGATAAGGTTAAACGAATGCTGGCAATAAAAACAAATTTGGACTGCTTGAGATTCAAATACACAAAGATATCGGTGAATTCCTATAAAACAGGACATCACCACTACACCTCGGTTTCAAAGAAAAGTCGATTTTTCTAATTCTCAGTCTTTTCTTTCCACATTTCGCCTGATTCAAAGGTTGTGGACCGACTGACCTACCCAGAGCTAAACCAGCACGAAATACGAAGAAATAAAAATTTTTACAAGTGCAATAAAATTACGTAATTATAAAACTAAAAATAACAGATTAGAACTAGAAATGGCCGTAATGCGGCGCAAGATGAGTATCTAACGATAAGGTTAAACGAATGCTACAATAAAACAAATTTGACTGCTTGAGATTCTAATATTGTAAAGATATCGGTGAATTCCTATAAAACAGGACATCACCACTACACCTCGGATTCAAAGAAAAAGTCGATTTTTTCTAATTCTGTGTGTTTTTCTTACAGGTTTTACCTGATTCGATGCTTGTGAACTAGGACTGACCGGCCGAGAGCAAAAACAGCACGAAAAAGGAAGAAACAAAAATGTTTAGAATTCCATTAAAATTACGTAAGTATAAAACTGAAGGTAAGCGATTATAACTAGAAATGGCCTGAATGCGGCACGAGAACGATGTCTAATAATTAGACTACACAAATACTACAAGAAAAAACTGTTTGAGATACTATGGACTTAATAACGAGAGGATATAGGTGATTTCCTATAAAACAGGGCTGTACCACTATAACGCGGTTTCAAAGAAAAAGTCGATTTTTTCCTAATTCTCAGTCTTTTCTTTCCAGGTTTCGCTTGATTCAACGGTTGTGGACCGGGACTGACCTACCCAGAGCTAAACCAGCACGAAATACGAAGAAATAAAAATTTTACAAGTGCAATAAAATTACGTAATTATAAAACTAAAAATAACAGATTAGAACTAGAAATGGCCGTAATGCGGCGCAAGATGAGTATCTAACGATAAGGTTAAACGAATGCCAATAAAACAAATTTGGACTGCTTGAGATTCAAATACACAAAGATATCGGTGAATTCCTATAAAACAGACATCACCACTACACCTCGGTTTCAAAGAAAAAGTCGATTTTTTCTAATTCTCAGTCTTTTCTTTCCACATTTCGCCTGATTCAAAGGTTGTGGACCGGGACTGACCTACCCAGAGCCAAACCAGCACGAAAACGAAGAAATAAAAATTTTACAAGTGCAATAAAATTACGTAATTATAAAACTAAAACAACAGATTAGAATCCAGAAATGGCCGAAATGCGGCGCAAGATGAGTATCTATCGATAAGGTTAAACGAATGCTAAAACAGGGCTTTACCACGAAAACTCGGTTTCAAAGAAAAGTCGATTTTTTCCTAATTCTCAGTCTTTTCTTTCCAGGTTTCGCTTGATTCAACGGTTGTGGACCGGGACTGACCTACCCAGAGCTAAACCAGCACGAAATACGAAGAAATAAAATTTTACAAGTGCAATAAAATTACGTAATTATAAAACTAAAAATAACAGATTAGAACTAGAAATGGCCGTAATGCGGCGCAAGATGAGTATCTAACGATAAGGTTAAACGAATGCTACAATAAAAACAAATTTGACTGCTTGAGATTCTAATAATAAAGATATCGGTGAATTCCTATAAAACAGACATCACCACTACACCTCGGATTCAAAGAAAAGTCGATTTTTTCTAATTCTGTGTGTTTTTCTTACAGGTTTTACCTGGATTCGATGCTTGTGAACTGGGACTGACCGGCCGAGAACAAAAACAGCACGAAAAAGGAAGAAATAAAATTTTTAGAATTCCATTAAAATTACGTAAGTATAAAACTGAAGGTAAGCGATTATAACTAGAAATGGCCTGAATGCGGCACGAGAACGATGTCTAATAATTAGACTACACAAATACTACAAGAAAAAACTGTTTGGAGATACTATGGACTTAATAACGAGAGGATATAGGTGATTTCCTATAAAACAGGGCTGTACAACTATAACGCGGTTTCAAAGAAAAAGTCGATTTTTTCCTAATTCTCAGTCTTTTTCTTTCCAGGTTTCGCTTGATTCAACGGTTGTGGACCGACTGACCTACCCAGAGCTAAACCAGCACGAAATACGAAGAAATAAAATTTTACAAGTGCAATAAAATTACGTAATTATAAAACTAAAATAACAGATTAGAACTAGAAATGGCCGTAATGCGGCGCAAGATGAGTATCTAACGATAAGGTTAAACGAATGCTAAAACAGGGCTTTACCACGAAAACTCGGTTTCAAAGAAAAGTCGATTTTTTCCTAATTCTCAGTCTTTTCTTTCCAGGTTTCGCTTGATTCAACGGTTGTGGACCGGGACTGACCTACCCAGAGCTAAACCAGCACGAAATACGAAGAAATAAAATTTTACAAGTGCAATAAAATTACGTAATTATAAAACTAAAAATAACAGATTAGAACTAGAAATGGACGAAATGCGGCGCAAGATGAGTATCTAACGATAAGGTTAAACGAATGCTACAATAAAAACAAATTTGGACTGTTTGAGATTCTAATATTATTAGAGATATCGGTGAATTCCTATAAAACAGGACATCACCACTACACCTCGGTTTCAAAGAAAAGTCGATTTTTTCCTAATTTCAGTCTTTTCTTTCCACATTTCGCCTGATTCAAAGGTTGTGGACCGGGACTGACCCATCCAGAGCAAAACCAGCACGAAAACGAAGAAATAAAATTTTACAAGTGCAATAAAATTACGTAATTATAAAACTAAAACAACAGATTAGAACTAGAAATGGCCGAAATGCGGCGCAAGATGAGTATCTAACGATAAGGTTAAACGAATGCTAAAACAGGGCTTTACCACTAAAACTCGGTTTCAAAGAAAAGTCGATTTTTTCCTAATTCTCAGTCTTTTCTTTCCAGGTTTCTGTTTGATTCAACGGTTGTTGACCGGGACTGACCTACCCAGAGCTAAACCAGCACGAAATACGAAGAAATAAAATTTTACAAGTGCAATAAAATTACGTAATTATAAAACTAAAAATAACAGATTAGAACTAGAAATGGCCGAAATGCGGCGCAAGATGAAAATCTAACGATAAGGTTAAACGAATGCTACAATAAAAACAAATTTGACTGCTTGAGACTTAATATTACTGTTATTATCGGTGAATTCCTATAAAACAGGACATCACCACTACACATTGGTTTCAAAGAAAAAGTCGATTTTTTCTAATTCTGTGTGTTTTTCTTACAGGTTTTACCTGATTCGATGCTTGTGAACTGGTACTAACCGGCCGGAGAGCAAAAAACAGCACGAAAAGGAAGAAACAAAATGTTTAGAATTCCATTAAAATTACGTAAGTATAAAACTGAAGGTAAGCGATTATAACTAGAAATGGCCTGAATGCGGCATCGAGAACGGTGTCTAATAATAATTAGACTACACAAATACTACAAGAAAAACTGTTTGGAGATACTATGGACTTAATAACGAGGATATAGGTGATTTCTTATAAAACAGGGCTGTACCACTATAACGTTTTTCAAAGAAAAAGTCGATTTTTTCCTTAATTTCAGTCTTTTCTTTCCAGGTTTCGCTTGATTCAGCGGTTGTGGACCGGGACTGACCTACCCAGAGTAAAACCAGCACGAAAACGAGGAAATAAAATTTTTGTACACGTGCAATAAAATTACGTAAATATAAAACTGAAGGTAAGCGATTATAACTAGAAATGGCCTGAATGCACGAGAACGGTGTCTAATGATTAGACTACACAAATACTACAAGAAAAACTGTTTGAGATACTATGGACTTAATAACGAGAGGATATAGGTGATTTCCTATAAAACAGGGTTTTACCAATAGTGGTATAGACCACGGTTTCAAAGAAAAGTCGATTTTTTCCTAATTCTGTGTGTTTTTCTTACAGGTTTTACCTGATTCGATGCTTGTGAACTGAGACTGACCGGCCGAGAGCAAAAACAGCACGAAAAGGAAGAAACAAAATGTTTAGAATTCCATTAAAATTACGTAAGTATAAAACTGAAGGTAAGCGATTATAACTAGAAATGGCCTGAATGCGGTACGAGAACGGTGTCTAATAATTAGACTACGCAAATACTACAAGAAAAACTGTTTGGAGATACTATGGACTTAATAACGAGGATATAGGTGATTTCCTATAAAACAGGGTTTTACCAATAGTGGTATAGACCACGGTTTCAAAGAAAAGTCGATTTTTTCCTAATTCTGTGTGTTTTTCTTACAGGTTTTACCTGATTCGATGCTTGTGAACTGGGACTGACCGGCCGAGAGCAAAAACAGCACGAAAAGGAAGAAACAAAAATACGAATCGCATTAAAATTACGTAAGCATAAAACTGAAGGTAGCGATTATAACTAGAAATGGCCTGAATGCGGCATCGAGAACGGTGTCTAATAATTAGACTACACAAATACTACAAGAAAAACTGTTTGAGATACTATGGACTTAATAACGAGGATATAGGTGATTTCATAAAACAGGGCTGTACCACTATAACGCGTTTCAAAGAAAAGTCGATTTTTCCTTAATTTCAGTCTTTTTTCTTTCCAGGTTTCATTTGATTCAACGGTTGTGACCGGGACTGACCTACCCAGAGCTAAACCAGCACGAAATACGAAGAAATAAAAATTTTACAAGTGCAATAAAATTACGTAATTATAAAACTAAAAATAACAGATTAGAACTAGAAATGGCCGAAATGCGGCGCAAGATGAGTATCTAACGATAAGGTTAAACGAATGCTACAATAAAAACAAATTTGACTGCTTGAGATTCTAATACACAAAGATATCGGTGAATTCCTATAAAACAGGACATCACCACTACACCTCGGTTTCAAAGGAAAAATCGATTTTTTTCTAATTCTGTGTTTTTTTCTTACAGGTTTTACCTGATTCGATGCTTGTGAACTTGGACTGACCGGCCGAGAGCAAAAACAGCACGAAAAGGAAGAAACAAAATGTTTAGAATTCCATTAAAATTACGTAAGCATAAAACTGAAGGTAAGCGATTATAACTAGAAATGGCCTGAATGCGGCACGAGAACGGTGTCTAATAATTAGACTACGCAAATACTACAAGAAAAACTGTTTGGAGATACTCATGGACTTAATAACGAGAGGATATAGGTGATTTCCTATAAAACAGGGCTGTACCACTATAACGTTGTTTCAAAGAAAAAGTCGATTTTTTCCTTTATTCTCAGTCTTTCTTCCAGGTTTCGTTTGATTCAACGGTTGTGGACCGGGACTGACCTTACCCAGAGCAAAACCAGCACGAAAAACGAGGAAATAAAAATTTTACAAGTGCACAAAATTACGTAATTATAAAACCAAAAATAACAGATTAGAACTAGAAATGGCCGAAATGCGGCGTAAGATGAGTATCTTACGATAAGATTAAACGAATGCTACAATAAAAACAAATTTGACCGTTTGAGATTCTAATACACAGAGATATCGGTGAATTCCTATAAAACAGGACATCACCACTACACCTCGGTTTCAAAGAAAAAGTCGATTTTTCTAATTCTGTGTTTTTCTTACAGGTTTTACCTGATTCGATGCTTGTGAACTGGGACTGACCGGCCGAGAGCAAAACAGCACGAAAAACGAGGAAATAAAAATTTTACAAGTGCAATAAAATTACGTAAATATAAAACTGAAGGTAAGCGATTATAACTAGAAATGGCCTGAATGCGGCACGAGAACGGTGTCTAATGACTAGATACACAAATACTACAAGAAAAAACTGTTTGAGATACTCATGGACTTAATAACGAGAGGATATAGGTGATTTCCTATAAAACAGGGCTTTACCAATAGTGGTATAGACCACGGTTTCAAAGAAAAGTCGATTTTTTCCTAATTCTGTGTGTTTTTCTTACAGGTTTTACCTGATTCGATGCTTGTGAACTGAGACTGACCGGCCGAGAGCAAAACAGCACGAAAAAGGAAGAAACAAAATGTTTAGAATTCCATTAAAATTACGTAAGTATAAAACTGAAGGTAAGCGATTATAACTAGAAATGGCCTGAATGCGGCACGAGAACGGTGTCTAATAATTAGACTACGCAAATACTACAAGAAAAACTGTTTGGAGATACTATGGACTTAATAACGAGAGGATATAGGTGATTTCCTATAAAACAGGGCTGTACCACTATAACGTTGTTTCAAAGAAAAGTCGATTTTTTCCTAATTCCCGCCCTTTCTTTCCAGGTTTCGCTTGATTCAACGGTTGTGGACCGGGACTGACCTACCCAGAACAAAACCAGCACGTAAACGAGGAAATAAAATTTTTACAAGTGCAATAAAATTACGTAAATATAAAACTGAAGGTAAGCGATTATAACTAGAAATGAACTGAATGCGGCACGAGAACGGTGTCTAATGATTAGACTACACAAATACTACAAGAAAAAACTGTTTGAGATACTATGGACTTAATAACGAGAGGATATAGGTGATTTCCTATAAAACAGGGCTTTACCAATAGTGGTATAGACCACGGTTTCAAAGAAAAGTCGATTTTTCCTAATTCTGTGTGTCTTTCTTACAGGTTTTACCTGATTCGATGCTTGTGAACTGGGACTGACCGGCCGAGAGCAAAACAGCACGAAAAGGAAGAAACAAAATGTTTAGAATTCCATTAAAATTACGTAAGTATAAAACTGAAGGTAAGCGATTATAACTAGAAATGGCCTGAATGCGGCACGAGAACGGTGTCTCATGATTAGACTACACAAATACTACACGAAAAAACTGTTTGGAGATACTATGGACTTAATAACGCGAGGATATAGGTGATTTCCAATAAAACAGGGCTTTACCACTAAAACTCGGTTTCAAAGAAAAAGTCGATTTTTTCCTAATTCTCAGTCTTTTCTTTCCAGGTTTCGCTTGATTCAACGGTTGTGGACCGGGACTGACCTACCCAGAGCAAAACCAGCACGAAATACGAAGAAATAAAAATTTTTACAAGTAACAATAAAATTACGTAATTATAAAACTAAAAACAACAGATTAGAACTAGAAATGGCCGAAATGCGGCGCAAGATGAGTATCTAACGATAAGGTTAAACGAATGCTAAAACAGGGCTGTACCACTATAACACGGCGTTTCAAAGAAAAGTCGATTTTTCCTAATTCTCAGTCTTTTCTTTCCAGGTTTCGCTTGATTCAACGGTTGTGGACCGGACTGACCTACCCAGAGCTAAACCAGCACGAAATACGAAGAAATAAAAATTTTACAAGTGCAATAAAATTACGTAATTATAAAACTAAAAATAACAGATTAGAACTAGAAATGGCCGAAATGCGGCGCAAGAAGAGTATCTAACGATAAGGTTAAACGAATGCCACAATAAAAACAAATTTGGTCTGCTTGATTCTAATAATAAAGATATCGGTGAATTCCTATAAAACAGGACATCACCACTACACCTCGGTTTCAAAGAAAAAGTCGATTTTTCCTAATTTCAGTCTTTCTTTCCAGGTTTCGCTTGATTCAACGGTTGTGGACCGGACTGACCTACCCAGAGCAAAACCAGCACGAAAACGAGGAAATAATTTTTTACAAGTGCAATAAAATTACGTAAATATAAAACTGAAGGTAAGCGATTATAACTAGAAATGGCCTGAATGCGGCATCGAGAACGGTGTCTCATGATTAGACTACACAAATACTACAAGAAAAACTGTTTGGAGATACTATGGACTTAATAACGCGAGGATATAGGTGATTTCCTATAAAACAGGGCTTTACCACTACAACTCGGTTTCAAAGAAAAAGTCGATTTTTCCTAATTTCAGTCTTTTCTTTCCAGGTTTCATACGGATTCAACGGTTGTGGACCGGGACTGACCTACCCAGAGCAAAACCAGCACGAAATACGAAGAAATAAAAATTTTACAAGTGCAATAAAATTACGTAATTATAAAACTAAAACAACAGATTAGAACTAGAAATGGCCGAAATGCGGCGCAAGATGAGTATCTAACGATAAGGTTAAACGAATGCTAAAACAGGGCTTTACCACTAAAACTCGGTTTCAAAGAAAAAGTCGATTTTTCCTAATTTCAGTCTTTTCTTCCAGGTTTCGCTTGATTCAACGGTTGTTGACCGGGACCGACCTACCCAGAGCTAAACCAGCACGAAATACGAAGAAATAAAAATTTTACAAGTGCAATAAAATTACGTAATTATAAAACTAAAATAACAGATTAGAATCCAGAAATGGCCGAAATGCGGCGCAAGATGAAAATCTAACGATAAGGTTAAACGAATGCTACAATAAAAACAAATTTGACTGCTTGAGATTCTAATAATAAAGATATCGGTGAATTCCTATAAAACAGGACATCACCACTACACCTCGGTTTCAAAGAAAAGTCGATTTTTCTAATTCTGTGTGTTTTTCTTACAGGTTTTACCTGATTCGGATACTAGGACCAGGACTGATCGGCCGAGAGCAAAAACAGCACGAAAACGAGGAAATAAATTTTTACAAGTGCAATAAAATTACGTAAATATAAAACTGAAGGTAAGCGATTATAACTAGAAATGGCCTGAATGCGGCACGAGAACGGTGTCTCATGATTAGACTACACAAATACTACAAGAAAAACTGTTTGAGATACTATGGACTTAATAACGAGAGGATATAGGTGATTTCCTATAAAACAGGGTTTTACCAATAGTGGTATAGACCACTGTTTCAAAGAAAAGTCGATTTTTCCTAATTCTGTGTGTTTTTCTTACAGGTTTTACCTGATTCGATGCTTCTGTGAACTGGGATTGACCGGCCGAGAGCAAAAACAGCACGAAAAAGGAAGAAACAAAATGTTTAGAATTCCATTAAAATTACGTAAGTATAAAACTGAAGGTAAGCGATTATAACTAGAAATGGCCTGAATGCGGCACGAGAACAAACGGTGTCTAATAATTAGACTACGCAAATACTACAAGAAAAACTGTTTGGAGATACTATGGACTTAATAACGAGGATATAGGTGATTTCCTATAAAACAGGGCTGTACCACTATAACGTTGTTTCAAAGAAAAGTCGATTTTTCCTAATTCTCAGTCTTTTCTTTCCAGGTTTCGCTTGATTCAACGGTTGTGGACCGGACCGACCTACCCAGAGCAAAACCAGCACGAAAACGAGGAAATAATTTTTACAAGTGCAATAAAATTACGTAAATATAAAACTGAAGGTAAGCGATTATAACTAGAAATGGCCTGAATGCGGCACGAGAACGGTGTCTAATAATTAGACTACGCAAATACTACAAGAAAAACTGTTTGAGATACTATGGACTTAATAACGAGAGGATATAGTGATTTCCTATAAAACAGGGTCAAAATTAATTATAACGTTGTTTCAAAGAAAAGTCGATTTTTCCTAATTTCGTCTTTTCTTTCCAGGTTTCGTTTGATTCAACAACGGTTGTGGACCGGACTGACCTACCCAGAGCAAAACCAGCACGAAAACGAGGAAATAATTTTTACAAGTGCAATAAAATTACGTAAATATAAAACTGAAGGTAAGCGATTTTTAACTAGAAATGGCCTGAATGCGGCACGAGAACGGTGTCTCATGATTAGACTACAATAAATACTACACGAAAACTGTTTGGTGATACTATGGACTTAATAACGCGAGGATATAGGTGATTTCCGATAAAACAGGGCTTTACCACTAAAACTCGGTTTCAAAGAAAAGTCGATTTTTCCTAATTCTCAGTCTTTTCCACACGCCTGATTCAAAGGTTGTGGACCGGACTGACCCATCCGCCACTAAACACAAATAAAAATTTTGCTCATTTACCGGCAAAACAAACAACAGATTAGACCAGTGTGCCTGCCGGAAATGCGCTATATTCGTCTGATAGAAGAACAATAAAACAGTTCTTTACCACCAAAACCACGATTTTCCCATCTCGCCTTTTCCAGGTTTCGCTTGATTCAACGGTTGTTGACCGGGACTGACTCCAATTGTATTTAAACCAGTACGAAAATACGAAGAAATAAATTTTTACAAGTGCAATAAAATTACGGTAATTATAAAACTAAAAATAACAGATTAGAACTAGAATGGCTGAAATGCGGCGCAAGATGAAAATCTAACGATAAGGTTAAACGAATGCTGCTGACTAAAACAAATTTGACTGTTTGAGATTTAATACACAAAGATATCGGTGAATTCCTATAAAACAGGACATCACCACTACACCTCGGTTTCAAAGAAAAAGCCGATTTTTCTAATTCTGTGTGTTTTCTTACAGGTTTTAATTCGATTCGATGCTTGTGGACCAGGACTGATCGGCCGAGAGCAAAACAGCACGAAAACGAGGAAATAAATTTTTACAAGGCAACAAAACTACGTAAATATAAAACTAAAAAAATAACAGATGAATCCAGAATGCCTGTCGCGGCGCAAGATGAAAATCTAACGATAAGGTTAAACGAATGCTACAATAAAAACAAATTTGGACTGCTTTTCTGAGATTCTAATAATAATAAAGATATATACCAAACAGTTTTTTCTTGTAGTTTTTGTGTAGTCTATCGAACAGACACCGTTCTCGTGCTTTTTCTTGTAG
>JAGSMU010000645.1:0-16662 GCA_029286865.1 Teinopalpus imperialis
TTTTTGTGTAGTCTATCGAACAGACACCGTTCTCGTGCCGCATTCAGGCCATTTCTAGTTATAATCGCTTTCCTTCAGTTTGTCACCCGTAATTTTAATAGAATTCTAAAAATTTTTGTTTCTTCCTTTTTCTTGCTGTTTTTGCTCTCGGCCGATCAGTCCCGGTCCACAAGCATCGAATCAGGTAAAACCTGTAAGAAAAACACACAGAATTAGAAAAAAATCGACTTTTTCTTTGAAACCGAGGTGTAGTGGTGATGTCCTGTTTTAAAGGAATTCACCGATATCTTTAATATTAGAATCTCAAGCAGTCCAAATTTGTTTTTTATTGTAGCATTCGTTTAACCTTATCGTTACATACTCATCTTGCGCCGCATTTCGGCCATTTCTAGTTCTAATCTGTTATTTTTAGTTTTATAATTACGTAATTTTATTGCACTTGTAAAAATTTTTATTTCTTCGTATTTCGTGCTGGTTTTGCTCTGGTAGGTCAGTCCCGGTCCACAACCGTTGAATCAAGCGAAACCTGGAAAGAAAAGACTGAGAATTAGGAAAAATCGACTTTTTCTTTGAAACCGAGTTTTAGTGGTAAAGCCCTGTTTTAGCATTCGTTTAACCTTATCGTTAGATACTCATCTTGCGCCGCATTTCGGCCATTTCTAGTTCTAATCTGTTGTTTTAGTTTTATAATTACGTAATTTTATTGCACTTGTAAAAATTTTATTTCTTCGTTTTCGTGCTGGTTTTGCTCTGGATGGGTCAGTCCCGGTCCACAACCTTTGAATCAGGCGAAATGTGGAAAGAAAAGACTGAGAATTAGGAAAAATCGACTTTTTCTTTGAAACCGAGTTATAGTGGTACAGCCCTGTTTTTAGGAAATCACCTATATCCTCGCGTTATTAAGTCCATAGTATCTCCAAACAGTTTTTCTTGTAGTTTTTGTGTAGTCTAATCATTGGAGCCACCGTTCTCGTGCCGCATTCAGGCCGACACAGTTATAATCGCATACCTTCAGTTTTATATTTACGTAATTTTATTGCACTTGTAAAAATTTTATTTCCTCGTTTTCGTGCTGGTTTTGCTCTGGTAGGTCAGTCCCGGTCCACAACCGTTGAATCAAGCGAAACCTGGAAAGAAAAGGGAATCTGAGAATTAGGAAAAATCGACTTTTTCTTTGAAACCGAGTTATAGTGGTAAAGCCCTGTTTTTTAGGAAATCACCTATATCCTCGCGTTATTAAGTCCATAGTATCTCCAAACAGTTTTTTCTTGTAGTTTTTGTGTAGTCTAATCATTAGACACCGTTCTCGTGCCGCATTCAGGCCATTTCTAGTTATAATCGCTTACCTTCAGTTTTATACTTACGTAATTTTAATAGAATTCTAAAAATTTTTGTTTCTTCCTTTTTCGTGCTGTTTTTGCTCTCGGCCGATCAGTCCCGGTCCACAAGCATCGAATCAGGTAAAACCTGTAAGAAAAACACACAGAATTAGAAAAAAATCGACTTTTTCTTTGAAACCGAGGTGTAGTGGTGATGTCCTGTTTTATAGGAATTCACCGATATCTTTGTGTATTAGAATCTCAAACAGTCAAATTTGTTTTTATTGTAGCATTCGTTTAACCTTATCGTTGGATACTCATCTTGCGCCGCATTGCGAATGTTTCTGGATTTTAATCTGTTGTTTTAGTTTTATAATTACGTAATTTTATTGCACTTGTAAAAATTTTTGTTTCTTCCTTTTTCGTGCTGTTTTTGCTCTCGGCCGGTCAGTCCCAGTTCACAAGCATCGAATCAGGTAAAACCTGTAAGAAAAACACAGAATTAGGAAAAATCGACTTTTTCTTTGAAACCGTGTTACAGTGGTACAGCCCTGTTTTATAGGAAATCACATATATCCTCTCGTTATTAAGTCCATAGTATCTCAAACAGTTTTTCTTGTAGTATTTGTGTAGTCTAATCATTAGACACCGTTCTCGTGCCGCATTCAGGCCATTTCTAGTTATAATCGCTTACCTTCAGTTTTATATTTACGTAATTTTATTGCGCCTTAAAAATTATTTCCTCGTTTTTCGTGCTGGTTTTGCTCTGGATGGGTCAGTCCCGGTCCAAAACCGTTGAATCAGGCGAAACCTGGAAAGAAAAGACTGAGAATTAGGAAAAATCGACTTTTTCTTTGAAACCGAGGTGTAGTGGTGATGTCCTGTTTGCAGGAATTCACCGATATCTTTGTGTATTAGAATCTCAAGCAGTCAAATTTGTTTTTATTGTAGCATTCGTTTAACCTTATCGTTAGATACTCATCTTGCGCCGCATTTCGGCCATTTCTAGTTCTAATCTGTTGTTTTTTTAGTTTTATAATTACGTAATTTTATTGCACTTGTAAAAATTTTATTTCTTCGTTTTTCGTGCTGGTTTTGCTCTGGATGGGTCAGTCCCGGTCCACAACCTTGAATCAGGCGAAATGTGGAAAGAAAAGACTGAGAATTAGAAAAATCGACTTTTCTTTGAAACCGAGGTGTAGTGGTGATGTCCTGTTTTATAGGAAATCCCACGGATATCCTCGTTATTAAATCCATAGTATCTCCAAACAGTTTTTTCTTGTAGTATTTGTGTAGTCTAATTATTAGACACCGTTCTCGTGCCGCATTCAGGCCATTTCTGGATTATAATCATACCTTCAGTTTTATACTTACGTAATTTTAATGGAATTCCTAAACATTTTTGTTTCTTCCTTTTCGTGCTGTTTTTGCTCTCGGCCGGTCAGTCCCAGTTCACAAGCATCGAATCAGGTAAAACCTGTAAGAAAAACACACAGAATTAGGAAAAATCGACTTTTCTTTGAAACCGAGGTGTAGTGGTGATGTCTGTTTTATAGGAATTCACCGATATCTTTGTGTATTAGAATCTCAAGCAGTCAAATTTGTTTTTATTGTAGCATTCGTTTAACCTTATCGTTAGATACTCATCTTGCGCCGCATTTCGGCCATTTCTAGTTCTAATCTGTTATTTTTAGTTTTATAATTACGTAATTTTATTGCACTTGTAAAAATTTTATTTCTTCGTATTTCGTGCTGGTTTAGCTCTGGGTAGGTCAGTCCCGGTCCACAACCGTTGAATCAAGCCGAAACCTGGAAAGAAAAGACTGAGAATTAGGAAAAATCGACTTTTCTTTGAAACCGAGTTTTAGTGGTAAAGCCCTGTTTTAGCATTCGTTTAACCTTATCGTTAGATACTCATCTTGCGCCGCATTTCGGCAATTTCTAGTTCTAATCTGTTGTTTTAGTTTTATAATTTTACCACAAATCTCTGTAAAATTTTATTTCTTCGTATTTCGTGCTGGTTTTGCTCTGTAGGCTTTCTCACAAATCTGGTCCACAACCGTTGAATCAAGCGAAACCTGGAAAGAAAAGACTGAGAATTAGGAAAAATCGACTTTTCTTTGAAACCGAGTTATAGTGGTAAAGCCCTGTTTTATAGAAATCACCTATATCCTCGCGTTATTAAGTCCATAGTATCTCCAAACGGTTTTCTTGTAGTTTTGTGTAGTCTAATCATTAGACACCGTTCTCGTGCCGCATTCAGGCCATTTCTAGTTATAATCGCATACCTTCAGTTTTATATTTACGTAATTTTATTGCACTTGTAAAATTATTTCCTCGTTTTCGTGCTGGTTTTGCTCTGGGTGGAGTCAGTCCGGTCCACAACCGTTGAATCAAGCGAAACCTGGAAAGAAAAGACTGAGAATTAGGAAAAAATCGACTTTTCTTTGAAACCGCGTTATAGTGGTACAGCCCTGTTTTATAGGAAATCACCTATATCCTCTCGTTATTAAGTCCATAGTATCTCCAAACAGTTTTTCTTGTAGTATTTATTGTAGTCTAATTATTAGACACCGTTCTCGTGCCGCATTCAGGCCATTTCTAGTTATTCTTCTCTATTCTGTTGATGTTAATGTTGTTAGCCTATGCGGCTCTTACAGCTTCATCGGACACAGGGCTCACGGAACTGAGGGTCCGTGGCTGGTTTTCAACCGTGTTTTGCCTACTGTGATTCTCTTACTTACAAAGCGCTCATAAACTGAGCGTGTCGCTCTACTCTTTGGTCTCACACACCTATCTGATGATACCACCCAAGTTGCCAGTTCCTAGCTATATTGTGATTCTCCCGAGTGGAGAATGGATGGTGATGTCTAAAGACCGTCGAGGTTTCGGTATGCGAACCTAGCCTCTGACGGACGCCACCTGTTATCATATCAATCCGGAAGCTGTGGGCGGTGAGAACCATGACGCGCAGGTGTAGCGAGTGTATGCGGTGTCGCGAAGATTGCGTCGCGCTCGGAGGCGAGGGCGACGCGACGAATAATAGGTATTGTGTGTGGGTCCGGGGTCCGTTGAGGACGGACTGGCGTAGGGTTCCCCCATGAAGTGGGGGTCGTCGAGACGTGACAGGGTCTACGGTTCGTAGTTACCGGATTCGGATCCGGATCGTAGGTTGCGGCGTTTACCACTAGCGGGTTAGAATGCGAAAGCGCTTTCTCGAAGAAGCGCTGCGAGAGATTTGAGGTATTCCGGTATGGCGACGAGGTGTAAGTCACTGTGCAGATCGATGTTGCGTTGATACGGTTCTGCTCCGGTTGCGATTCTGGTGAAACGGTTTTGAACCGTTTGGAGTTGTTTAATTTTGATTTCGGCTACGTGGGCGAAGACGACGCTGGCGTAGGTCATAATAGGCCTTACGCAGGTCTTATATAGAAGGAGTTTATGTCTTAAGGACATTTTGCTTTAGCGCAGATGAGCGGGTGAAGCCGGCTCATGACAAACGCGACCTTATTCCTCGCATTTTAATATGCGGATGGAAGTTGAGTTTATGGTCAAAGGTGACCCTAGGTATTTGACCGTTTCTACCCAGGAATGGGACGGTCGAAGATCGTGATACGTCCTAGCTTTCTACGGTTAGGTACTGATGCAGTGCAGAATGGATCGGATGAGCCTCTCAGAAGACTGCTGCACTTTTATCCGGGTTAATTTCGATTCTCCATAACCGAAACCACTCGGCGAGGCGGTTGGCTGCGGCTTGGAGTCGGATGGTGATACGGCCCTTGTGTAAGTTTGAATAGTATAGGGCGGTATCGTCTGCGAAAAGCGCAAGACTGACCTGCGGATCTTTCGGGACATCACTTGTGTAAAGTGAGAATAAGAGGGGAAGAACGGAGCCCTGAGGGACACCTGCTAGGCAATACCGGCGAGGCGCGTGCCGTCGACTCGATATCGAAAAGTGCGATTCGACAAGAAGGCTCGTATGATATGCACGAGCCTGTCTGGTATGTTGATGGAGTGAAGTTTATAAATTAAACCGTTATGCCAGACTTTGTGTCGAATGCCTGCGACATCGAAGAATAGTGCACCAGTACCGATGGGGTTTTCAGGGTTAACCCTGCGAGAATGTGTTCCGTTAAGCGGAAGGCCTGTTGAACGCAGGAGTGCGTATTCCTAAACCCGAACTGTTCGTCGGGAAGTAATCTATTAGCTAGGACGTGTTCTTTAAGTCGCCTAAGAATAATCCTTTCGTATACCTTGCCCACGGAGTTCAGGAGACTGATTGGGCGATAGCTGGTGGGGAGGTTCCGCGGTTTGTGCGGTTTGGGTATCCCGATGACGTCCGCTTCCTTCCAGGCATCCGGAAAGGAGCAGCTGGAAGGAGCGTATTGAATATTGCCACAAGGGCAGATGATATTAGCGGGAAGCGCTTTAATTATTTTATTGTTAATCCCGTCGGGACCAGGAGCTGACCTCTTTGAGGTTTTATAATGTTGGTGACCTCGTCGGTGGTCACGGGTTCTAACGGTTCGCCCGCTGGTGGTAACGACGCCCTAAGCGCCACGTCGGCGTTCACCTTTCGGAGGTGGTCTTGATCCGCGGGGGAGTTCGACGGGGAGCATTGGCTCTTTAGACTGTCCGCAGAGATATTCAAACTCTCCGTATCATCAGATGCGAGAGTAGCGTTATCCGGTAAAATTAGAGGGCATTTGCGAGATGGTGTCTGCTTTGAGACCCTGCGCCACACGCCAGTAGGCGGTATTCGAAGGCTCGAGGTCTGCTAGCAGGTCGCCCCATTTTTGATTATTATATGATTTTATGCGCTCTTTGACCTCCCTTTGGAGGTGGCGCAGTCTAACGCGATTAACATCCGTCGGGTATCTATCGTGAAGCTTAGCCGCGCGATTTTTTGATCTTATCAGTCGACGGAGGCTCGAGGGAAGGACCCCGAATTGATCGGTCGACGCGGGGACCGTCCTTTTCGAGTCTTCGACGGCCGAACTAAGGTGCGAAGTTAAAGAGTCGATCGCCCGGAAACGCCTTGTCGGGTGAGTCGATCGTTAGTGAGACGATCTAGCTGCTGGGTGGTCGTGGCTCTGAGTTTACCTTCGAGAGCACGCCAGTTGACTATAGTTTTGGTCTGAGGGACCTCGCCTGTCGATTGGCCCAGCGAGGCACCGGCCTATGATCTGATGATAATTCGTGTAGCGGTTCGATGGAGTCAACCGCTAGGGTGATATTTTAATTAGCGCAATATCTAAAACGTCAGGTGTTTGACGTGTAAAGTATAGAGCGTAGCGTGTCAGGGGAGTCGGGGGCTATAACATCGAAGTTGAGAGCCCATGAGGGCGTGAAGCGCCTTGCCGTTTTGTTCTCCCTTTTTGAATGCCAGGAGGCATGTTTACTGTTTAGGTCGCCTGCTAAGACGACCGACGGCCCTAAGGTTGATTAGGGTCCTGATGTCCGATTCTAGAACTGTTTTCGTCGGTGATAGATAAAACCGAGGCGATAACTATCGGGCTATGACCGGTCATAGCCACCCTACGCAGTGGCTTCTATGTTTGTTAATCGCGGAACCTCGAGCGGTACGCAGTGCAAGCACCTTTTGTAGTAGATCAGGGTGCCGCCTTTGGGGGCGGACAACCTGTCACTACGGATGACTCTGTAATTTGCGATCTTGGGATCGCTGTGGCTAGAGTTTTAAGAAGGTTTCTTGCACTAGCATAACGTCGACGTTGTGTTTCTTTAAATGGATCGCTACTTCGTCTTTTTTTGAGACCTGAGTCCGTCCGCGTTGAAATACGAGACAGTCAGAGAGCGGGGATTGACTCGACCTAATGGTGTGTTAGCCATTGGAGACAGAACTAGGGGTTGCCCTACTGGGCATGGGATCATTCTGGAGAGCCCAGAAGGGCGTATGGTGCCCATGTGTTCTGCAGTGATCTGCAGCATTTCGAAGGGCGTTTTGGCCTGCTGGAGGCGGATCCCCATGTTGGTGAGGTCCTCCAGGGCGTTAAAATCTAGCGAACTGATGAAGTTCAGCGAATATGTTATTGGGTTTTGCATACCCAGAGGTTGAGGTGTGGCCTGCGCTGAGGTGGCAGGCTGCACGGGGAGGGTTTGGCCAGCTGAAGTGATAGGCGCGACTTGTTTGCGCGCCTGTGGGAGGCATTGCCCAGGCTGGCTTGCAGGGGCCTTAGGGGCTTGCAAGGGGGCAGCGGGTTTGGGGCTGGAGCTGGGCTGCAGCTGGAGTGGGGAGGCGGGCCTGGGAGCAGGCGCGGCCCTTACGGGGATGGCTGGGGTTGGTGTCGCTTTTTTTTGATTTGGCTTTTGCCATTTTGAGCAGTCCCGCCGCGTTGCCTCTGCAGCGCTTTGGGACACCCGCGATAACTCGCTGGGTGGCCCTCTGCCTCGCATAGGCAGCACGCTGGGGCTCTGTCGCTCCGGAGGGGCGCAGACAGTCCAGGGTGCCATGGTCCCTGATGCATTTGACGCATCTGGGCCTGGCGAAACAGTTCTGGCCGAGTGGCCGTAAAATTGACAGCGATGACACTGTCCTACGAGTCCCGCGTTTGAGGGGGCCTCCACAGATATGCCGGAGAGGCCGCAAAGGGTTTGAGATTGAAAATGGCCTTGCCTTCTGGAGTCAGGTCAGGGTGGCCAGAATTAGGGGCATTGGTTTTTGGTGCGCGGATCTGTCATCCTGCGCGCATCTACAATCAGGAGGTCTTGATCCTTAGGGATCGGATCACTTCCTCAGTTCTGTCTCAAATGGGAGACCGCGAATAACGACTGGGGTTTCCGTTGCTGGGAGGGCATAGGTGTGGAAACCTATGTTTTCTCGCGCAGCAGTTTCGTGAAAGCCCTTGCAGTCACCTACACTGTCTGTAGGTTTAAGCGTATGTCTGCCCAGCGTGTTTTGGGCCTTAGGGCACGATATTTTTAGAGTGGCGAACCACCTGGAGACGTCAGTCCATTTGGACTTTTCCTGTAGGATCACAGGGGCGGGGCGTTTTACCGCCGCTCGCGAAGGCTTAGCGAACCTGAGGGGCTGCCTTTTGCCGGTGTGGCGGTCGGCGGCGAGACTGAACCCGGCCTGGAAAACGTGGCCGTATTGATGACGGCCGGCTGAGCAGGGCGTTTCCTTTTGTTTGTGACGGGGTGAAGCCCTCGTCCATTGATAGGCCTACCTCCATATCCGATACGGAGGACTCCGAGTCTGAGTCGGAGGTCGACCGTGATCGGGGAGAGGCGGAGGTGGCAGGGCGCGCGGAAGGCGCTACGGTTGCGGTTTCGTTTGGTGATGGGTCCGGTGATTGCGGGCTGTCGCTGAAGGCGACCCGCGGAGCTTCTAAATGGCGCATGAAGGAAGCCCATAGTTCGGGGCTGGCCGCCTGAAAGAATGCCTGCATCGTGCTGGCGTCCATCGCTATTTCGCTTTGGGGCTTAAGGCCCGTCCGCGATAAAACCGATTTTATTGTCCCCGCCTTGCGGCGAAGTGTAAATCCTAAAAACTATACAATAAAATCCTAGCGTCTTGGGTACGCTTAGGGTGAGTACCTGTCGGTCGCCTAATGCGACAGAACAAAGAAATACAATAGCCGCCTCTGGGGCGAGCAGATTAGTAACTGGCTTACGGGGTCGCTGGATCCGGTGGGCGCGCAGGTAGGCGCGCAAGGTGTCCTTACCGGGTGCGCGGTGACGCACTCACTTCACAGGGCGGTAATCCGCCCGCACTTGAGGGTCACAACGCATGCACTGTCGGTTTCTTCTGGCACTTTTGGTACTACTACTACTACCGATGATGATACAGATACTAAATAACACACTGTAAGTGTGGTTGTATCTTCACCGTCTACGGCTGGAGGCGCATGGAGAGCACTTCCGGGACGACTGCTCCACTCGAGGGAGTAAAAAGATTTCTAGTTATAATCGCTTACCTTCAGTTTTATAATTACGTAATTTTAATGGAATTCTAAACATTTTTTGTTCTTCCTTTTCGTGCTGTTTTTGCTCTCGGCCGGTCAGTCCCAGTTCACAAGCATCGAATCAGTTAAAACCTGTAAGAAAACACACAGAATTAGGAAAAATCGACTTTTCTTTGAAACCGTGGTCTATACCACTATTGGTAAAGCCCTGGTTTATAGGAAATCACCTATATCCTCTCGTCATTAAGTCCATAGTATCTCAAACAGTTTTTCTTGTAGTATTTGTGTAGTCTAATCATAAGACACCGTTCTCGTGCCGCATTCAGGCCATTTCTAGTTATAATCGCTTACCTTCAGTTTTATATTTACGTAATTTTATTGCACTTGTAAAAAAAAAATTATTTCCTCGTTTTCGTGCTGGTTTTGCTCTGGATCGGTCAGTCCCGGTCCAAAACCGTTGAATCAGGCGAAACCTGGAAAGAAAAGACTGAAATTAGGAAAAAATCGACTTTTCTTTGAAACCGAGGTGTAGTGGTGATGTCCTGTTTTATAGGAATTCACCGATATCTCTGTGTATTAGAATCTCAAACAGTCCAAATTTGTTTTATTCTTGAATTCGTTTAATCTTATCGTAAGATACTCATCTTACGCCGCATTTCGGCCATTTCTAGTTCTAATCTGTTATTTTTGGTTTTATAATTACGTAATTTTATTGCACTTGTAAAAATTTTATTTCTTCGTTTTCGTGCTGGTTTTGCTCTGGATCGGTCAGTCCCGGTCCACAACCTTTGAATAAGGCGAAATGTGGAAAGAAAAGACTGAAATTAGGAAAAATCGACTTTTCTTTGAAACCGCGTTATAGTGGTACAGCCCTGTTTTATAGGAAATCACCTATATCCTCTCGTTATTAAGTCCATAGTATCTCCAAACAGTTTTTCTTGTAGTATTTGTGTAGTCTAATTATAAGACACCGTTCTCGTGCCGCATTCAGGCCATTTCTAGTTATAATCGCTTACCTTCAGTTTTATACTTACGTAATTTTAATGGAATTCTAAACATTTTTGTTTCTTCCTCTTTCGTGCTGTTTTTGCTCTCGGCCGGTCAGTCCCAGTTCACAAGCATCGAATCAGGTAAAACCTGTAAGAAAAACACACAGAATTAGAAAAAAATCGACTTTTCTTTGAAACCGAGGTGTAGTGGTGATGTCCTGTTTTATAGGAATTCACCGATATCTTTGTGTATTAGAATCTCAAACAGTCCAAATTTGTTTTTTATTGTAGCATTCGTTTAACCTTATCGTTAGATACTCATCTTGCGGCGCATTTCGGCCATTTCTAGTTCTAATCTGTTGTTTTAGTTTTATAATTACGTAATTTTATTGCACTTGTAAAAATTTTATTTCTTCGTATTTCGTGCTGGTTTTGCTCTGGGTAGGTCGGTCGGTCCACAACCGTTGAATCAAGCGAAACCTGGAAAGAAAAGACTGAGAATTAGGAAAAATCGACTTTTCTTTGAAACCGCGTTATAGTGGTACAGCCCTGTTTTATAGGATATCACCTATATCCTCTCGTTATTAAGTCCATAGTATCTCAAACAGTTTTTCTTGTAGTATTTGTGTAGTCTAATTATTAGACACCGTTCTCGTGCCGCATTCAGGCCATTTCTAGTTATAATCGCTTACCTTCAGTTTTATACTTACGTAATTTTAATGGAATTCTAAACATTTTGTTTCTTCCTTTTCGTGCTGTTTTTGCTCTCAGCCGGTCAGTCCCAGTTCACAAGCATCGAATAAGGTAAAACCTGTAAGAAAAACACACAGAATTAGGAAAAATCGACTTTTCTTTGAAACCGTGGTCTATACCACTATTGGTAAAGCCCTGTTTTATAGGAAATCACCTATATCCTCGTTATTAAGTCCATAGTATCTCAAACAGTTTTTTCTTATAGTATTTGTGTAGTCTAATCATTAGACACCGTTCTCGTGCCGCATTCAGTTCATTTCTAGTTATAATCGCATTCCTTCAGTTTTATATTTACGTAATTTTATTGCACTTGTAAAAAAATTTATTTCCTCGTTTTTCGTGCTGGTTTTGCTCTGGGTAGGTCAGTCCCGGTCCACAACCGTTGAATCAAGCGAAACCTGGAAAGAAAAGACTGAGAATTAGGAAAAAATCGACTTTTTCTTTGAAACCGAGTTTTAGTGGTAAAGCCCTGTTTTAGCATTCGTTTAACCTTATCGTTAGATACTCATCTTGCGCGGCATTTCGGCCATCTCTGGTTCTAATCTGTTGTTTTAGTTTTATAATTACGTAATTTTATTGCACTTGTAAAAATTTTATTTCTTCGTATTTCGTGCTGGTTTAGCTCTGGGTAGGTCAGTCCGGTCCACAACCGTTGAATCAAGCGAAACCTGGAAAGAAAAGACTGAGAATTAGGAAAAATCGACTTTTCTTTGAAACGCGTTATAGTGGTACAGCCCTGTTTTATAGAAATCACCTATATCCTCTCGTTATTAAGTCCATAGTATCTCCAAACAGTTTTTCTTGTAGTATTTGTGTAGTCTAATTATTAGACACCGTTCTCGTGCCGCATTCAGTTCATTTCTAGTTATAATCGCATTCCTTCAGTTTTATATTTACGTAATTTTGTGCACTTGTAAAAAATTATTTCCTCGTTTTTCGTGCTGGTTTAGCTCTGGGTAGGTCAGTCCCGGTCCACAACCGTTGAATCAAGCGAAACCTGGAAAGAAAAGACTGAGAATTAGGAAAAATCGACTTTTCTTTGAAACCGAGTTTTAGTGGTAAAGCCCTGTTTTAGCATTCGTTTAACCTTATCGTTAGATACTCATCTTGCGCCGCATTTCGGCCATTTCTGGATTCTAATCTGTTATTTTTAGTTTTATAATTACGTAATTTTATTGCACTTGTAAAAATTTTTATTTCTTCGTATTTCGTGCTGGTTTAGCTCTGGGTAGGTCAGTCCCGGTCCACAACCGTTGAATCAAGCGAAACCTGGAAGAAAGACTGAGAATTAGGAAAAATCGACTTTTCTTTGAAACCGCGTTATAGTGGTACAGCCCTGTTTTATAGGAAATCACCTATATCCTCTCGTTATTAAGTCCATAGTATCTCCAAACAGTTTTTTTTTCTTGTAGTATTTGTGTAGTCTAATCATGAGACACCGTTCTCGTGCCGCATTCAGTTCATTTCTAGTTATAATCGCTTACCTTCAGTTTTATATTTACGTAATTTTATTGCACTTGTAAAAAATTATTTCCTCGTTTTTCGTGCTGGTTTTGCTCTGGGTAGGTCAGTCGGTCCACAACCGTTGAATCAAGCGAAACCTGGAAAGAAAAGACTGAGAATTAGGAAAAATCGACTTTTCTTTGAAACCGAGTTTTAGTGGTAAAGCCCTGTTTTGGCATTCGTTTAACCTTATCGTTAGATACTCATCTTGCGCCGCATTTCGGCCATTTCTAGTTCTAATCTGTTGTTTTTAGTTTTATAATTACGTAATTTTATTGCACTTGTAAAAATTTTATTTCTTCGTATTTCGTGCTGGTTTTGCTCTGGTAGGTCAGTCCCGGTCCACAACCGTTGAATCAAGCGAAACCTGGAAAGAAAAGACTGAGAATTAGGAAAAAATCGACTTTTTCTTTGAAACCGCGTTATAGTGGTACAGCCCTGTTTTATAGAAATCACCTATATCCTCTCGTTATTAAGTCCATAGTATCTCCAAACAGTTTTTCTTGTAGTATTTGTGTAGTCTAATTATTAGACACCGTTCTCGTGCCGCATTCAGGCCATTTCTAGTTATAATCGCTTACCTTCAGTTTTATACTTACGTAATTTTAATGGAATTCTAAACATTTTTGTTTCTTCCTTTTCGTGCTGTTTTTGCTCTCGGCCGGTCAGTCCCAGTTCACAAGCATCGAATAAGGTAAAACCTGTAAGAAAAACACACAGAATTAGGAAAAATCGACTTTTTCTTTGAAACCGTGGTCTATACCACTATTGGTAAAGCCCTGTTTTATAGAAATCACCTATATCCTCTCGTTATTAAGTCCATAGTATCTCAAACAGTTTTTCTTGTAGTATTTGTGTAGTCTAATCATTAGACACCGTTCTCGTGCCGCATTCAGTTCATTTCTAGTTATAATCGCATTCCTTCAGTTTTATATTTACGTAATTTTATTGCACTTGTAAAAATTTTATTTCTTCGTATTTCGTGCTGGTTTTGCTCTGGGTAGGTCAGTCCCGGTCCACAACCGTTGAATCAAGCGAAACCTGGAAAGAAAAGACTGAGAATTAGAAAAATCGACTTTTTCTTTGAAACCGAGTTTTAGTGGTAAAGCCCTGTTTTAGCATTCGTTTAACCTTATCGTTAGATACTCATCTTGCGCCGCATTTCGGCCATTTCTAGTTCTAATCTGTTGTTTTTAGTTTTATAATTACGTAATTTTATTGCACTTGTAAAAATTTTATTTCTTCGTATTTCGTGCTGGTTTTGCTCTGGTAGGTCAGTCCCGGTCCACAACCGTTGAATCAAAGAAGCAAACCTGGAAAAGAAAAGACTGAGAATTAGGAAAAAATCGACTTTTTCTTTGAAACCGCGTTATAGTGGTACAGCCCTGTTTTATAGGAAATCACCTATATCCTCTCGTTATTAAGTCCATAGTATCTCCAAACAGTTTTTTCTTGTAGTATTTGTGTAGTCTAATTATTAGACACCGTTCTCGTGCCGCATTCAGGCCATTTCTAGTTATAATCGCTTACCTTCAGTTTTATACTTACGTAATTTTAATGGAATTCTAAACATTTTTGTTTCTTCCTTTTTCGTGCTGTTTTTGCTCTCGGCCGGTCAGTCCCAGTTCACAAGCATCGAATCAGGTAAAACCTGTAAGAAAAACACACAGAATTAGAAAAAAATCGACTTTTTCTTTGAAACCGAGGTGTAGTGGTGATGTCCTGTTTTATAGGAATTCACCGATATCTTTGTGTATTAGAATCTCAAGCAGTCCAAATTTGTTTTTTATTGTAGCATTCGTTTAACCTTATCGTTAGATACTCATCTTGCGCCGCATTACGGCCATTTCTAGTTCTAATCTGTTATTTTTAGTTTTATAATTACGTAATTTTATTGCACTTGTAAAAATTTTATTTCTTCGTATTTCGTGCTGGTTTAGCTCTGGGTAGGTCAGTCCCGGTCCACAACCGTTGAATCAAGCGAAACCTGGAAAGAAAAGACTGAGAATTAGGAAAAATCGACTTTTCTTTGGAAACGCGTTATAGTGGTACAGCCCTGTTTTATAGGAAATCACCTATATCCTCTCGTTATTAAGTCCATAGTATCTCCAAACAGTTTTTCTTGTAGTATTTGTGTAGTCTAATTATTAGACACCGTTCTCGTGCCGCATTCAGTTCATTTCTAGTTATAATCGCTTTCCTTCAGTTTTATATTTACGTAATTTTATTGCACTTGTAAAAATTTTATTTCTTCGTATTTCGTGCTGGTTTTGCTCTGGTAGGTCAGTCCCGGTCCACAACCGTTGAATCAAGCGAAACCTGGAAAGAAAAGACTGAGAATTAGGAAAAATCGACTTTTTCTTTGAAACGCGTTATAGTGGTACAGCCCTGTTTTATAGGAAATCACCTATATCCTCTCGTTATTAAGTCCATAGTATCTCCAAACAGTTTTTCTTGTAGTATTTGTGTAGTCTAATTATTAGACACCGTTCTCGTGCCCTTGACCGTGCTGATTAGGATGAGGATGGGGATAAGGATGAGGATGAGGATGAGGATGAGGATGAGGATGAGGATGAGGATGAGGATGAGGATGAGGATGAGGATGAGGATGAGGATGAGGATGAGGATGAGGATTAGGATTAGGATTAGGATAAGGATTAGGATTAGGATAAGGATAAGGATAAGGATAAGGATAAGGATAAGGATTAGGATTAGGATTAGGATTAGGATAAGGATAAGGATAAGGATTAGGATTAGGATAAGGATAAGGATAAGGATTAGGATTAGGATTAGGATAAGGATTAAGATTAGGATTAGGATTAGGATAAGGATTAGGATAAGGATAAGGATAAAGATTTGGATTAGGATTAGGATTAGGATGGGGATGAGGATGAGGATGGGGATAAGGATGAGGATGTGGATGAGGATGGGGATAAGGATGAGGATGAGGATGAGGATGAGGATGAGGATGAGGATGAGGATGAGGATGAGGATGAGGATGAGGATGAGGATGAGGATGAGGATGAGGATGAGGATGAGGATGAGGATGAGGATAAGGATTAGGATGAGGATGGGGATGAGGATGAGGATGGGGATAAGGATAAGGATAAGGATAAGGAGAAGGATAAGGATAAGGATAAGGATGAGGATGAGGATGAGGATGAGGATGAGGATGAGGATGAGGATGAGGATGAGGATGAGGATGAGGATGAGGATGAGGATGAGGATGGGGATGAGGATGAGGATGAGGATGAGGATGAGGATGAGGATGAGGATGAGGATGAGGATGAGGATGAGGATGAGGATGAGGATGAGGATGAGGATGAGGATGAGGATGAGGATGAGGATGAGGATGAGGATGAGGATGAGGATGAGGATGAGGATGAGGATGAGGATGAGGATGAGGATGAGGATGAGGATGAGGATGAGGATGAGGATGAGGATGAGGACGAGGATAAGGATAAGGATTAGGATAAGGATAAGGTCCGTGGGTCAGATCCCGAATAAGATCGAATAAGTTCGAATCGAATAAGAATAAAGAATCATATCAAGATCCGTCAGATCGGGTCGAATCCGGTCGAATAGAATAGAATAAAATTCGTCAGATCAGATCAGATAAAGAGATAAGAGATAAAGATAAAGAGATAAGAGATAAAGAGATAAGAGATAAAGAGATAAAAGAGATAAAGAGATAAAGAGATAAAGATAAAGAGATAAAGAGATAAAGGGTCAGATCGGGTCGGGTCAGATCGGGTCAGATGAATAAGGTCGGGTCGGGTCGAACTTCGAGATAAAGAGATAAGAGATAAAGAGATAAGAGATAAAGAGATAAAGATAAAGAGATAAAGAGATAAGAGATAAAGAGATAAAGAGATAAAGAGATAAGAGATAAAGATAGAATAAAACTGCCACCCCATTCCCCGACCTGCCTTGCTGCGGATGGTGTGAGGACGGCCCCTGCCCGTCCATTCATTGTAGCTCACCGACACGCATCCGGGCGAGTCCTATTCAAAGCCTGAGTACGCTCGGGCCGGTTTAATGCCTTAGTTATTGTTCTTCTAGCTTCACCGTGGTTAATTCCACACCACGAAGCAGCCTGCCATGACAAAGCGGGAACCCACGGGTTTCTGAAGGTTCCCCGCTTTGTCGTAAAGCGGGGTTTTCCCCGACCTG
>JAGSMU010000646.1:0-18985 GCA_029286865.1 Teinopalpus imperialis
CCTTGCTGCGGATGGTGTGAGGACGGCCCCTGCCCGTCCATTCATTGTAGCTCACCGACACGCATCCGGGCGAGTCCTATTCAAAGCCTGAGTACGCTCGGGCCGGTTTAATGCCTTAGTTATTGTTCTTCTAGCTTCACCGTGGTTAATTCCACACCACGAAGCAGCCTGCCATGACAAAGCGGGAACCCACGGGTTTCTGAAGGTTCCCCGCTTTGTCGTAAAGCGGGGTTTAGTAACCGTGGCTTGGCCACCCACGGGTAGCTTTCAAGAGGAACCCAAATGGCCGGCCTAAGGCGCTCTTGAGGCCGGCTCGAGGTGGCTGCTCCGGGTGGGCTCTTTATGAGCCAACCTGGGATGCGTCGGTGGACTGCTGGGGCGGAAGTGAGCGAGGCCGCCTTCCCCGCCTCAGTAGCCGAGGCGGAGTCGCGGAGGGAGAGGAGGCCGGTGTTTCGTTGCCGCTCTCCCTATCCTCCGCGACTCCAGCAATGCACCGCATGATGCGGCTGTGGTGGGCCGCGGGGAAGAGGAGTGTCGGTGTTTCGTAGCCGATCTCCCGGGTCCCACGGCCGAACATCGGTCGGCGGTGGAGCCGCAGACCAGATCCGCCGCAGGGGGCTGGGTTTGCTTAGTAGCTTTCCTGGCCCCCATGGCTTGGGGCAGACTCGGGGAGTCCGCTTCCCACCTGCCAGAGGGAGGCTGGCTGGGAGGGCGCGTCCCAAGTTCCGGGCGCGCCCTGCCTGGATGTGGGTGGAGAGGGGGATGTCCTCCCCGGGAGGAGGGGCCGGCCAGCTGGCCAGCGCAGGCGGGGTCGCGGAGGTGTGTGCGAAAGCGTTCCCTGCAACCCCGCCATACGCGACAGGCGTAGTGGAACACCATGGGGTTTTATCGGTGCGAGTCTCGACATACCTACCCTTGCCCCGCAGGGGTGGGTATGCGGCATTTCCTGGCCAAAAAAAAAAAAAAAAAAAAAAAAAAAAAAAAAAAAAAAAAAAAAAAAAAAAAAAAAAAACCTAACCTAACCTAACTCCCCAACCTAACCTAACCTAACCTAACCTAACCTAACCTAACCCAACCTAACCTAACCTAACCTAATCCTAACCTAACCTAACCTAACTCTAACCTAACCTAACTCTAACTCTAACTCTAACCAACAAATACATCCTCCTTTCGTCCCATAGGCTTACTCTAATATCTTTGGAAACTACTGGAAAACTCATCATAATGTAGACTCACATTCTTTCACGCACAAAATAACCTGTCCAATCCCAATCAATACGGCTTCAAGGAACAAACCTCAACCATCCACGCCTCTCGAACTTCATAAACAACACAACCTGCCAAAGCTGATCACGAACACGTAATTGCTGTCTCCTTAGATATAAAGGCGGCATTCGATTGCGCTTGGTGGTCATTATATATCAGATTACACAGAATAAAATGCCCACGCACATATATAATATTTTAGACAGTTACTTCCAGCATCGCATCGCGGTACTGAACTTTGGCGACAACTCGGCCAACAAACGTTGACAAGAGGATGCGTGCAGGGCTCTTGGTTCCGTGGTCCATCTCTTGAATTTGTTGGTAGACGAGCTCCTCGACACAGATATGCCTTCAGGATGTACAGTCCAAGCTTTCGCCGACGACATCCTGCTTTTAGTCCACCATAAAGATATAAGGGAATTGCAACATAACGCCAACCGCGCCCTTAATATCATTGCTGAATGGGGGTATGAGACAAAGCTCTCATTTAGCGTAGCCAAAACTCAGGCCATAGCGTTCACCAACAAGGCCGCCACATGTAAGCTGCGTATGTCAGGCCAAGATATATTTTCCAATCAAATTAAACTGCTAGGTCTCATAATAGAAAACTTAAGTTCATAAACATGCTTGAGTATATTATAAATAAAGCCCGCAAACTATATAGTCGTCTTATAACATTTGTTAAGCTCCACTTTGGGGCATACATCCAGAGAACATTTCTATTATCTATAAACACGCCATAGAACTGATAGTTCGCTACGCAGCCCAGTCTGGGGTGGCGCTACCGAATATCGCTGCGTTATTATTGATAATCTTCTCTCCATGCAGCGTTGTTTCTGCATTGAGAATGATTGGAGTGGTTCAGAACGGTGAGCACTGTCGCTTCTATATCTCTAGCCCAACTAAGCCCACTGCCTGCAAAATCAGTAAAGAGCAAGCAAACAACGAACACACTGAATCACTGGAAAAACTAACTTTCTACCCGGGGACATCATCTTGATGCACCTGCAAAACCTAGAGATCTACTACATCCATCGTTACGGAAACCTATTGAACACAGAGAGGAATTGACCCCTACCGACATCAGTGAACCTAATTCATACCTCATTTTACGGACGGAGTAATATGACTCGAAAGTTATGCAGCAGTGGTCATCCACAAACCAGGAGGCACCAAATTAACCACCAAATATAAACTCCATAACTCATGCTCAGTTTTTCGCCGAACTGCTTGGCAGTCTCTATTCGTCAGTGGGTAGTGGAGAACAATGCCAATAACTCCACATATATATTCTCGGTGACAGCAAATCCGACTACAGGAAATCGCGAACCCGACAGTCATAACTCCCTAGTGGCATCACACAAATGTTACAATACTGCCGTGGATACCAACTGACCATAAACTTTCTCTGATAAAAGGCCATTCTGGTATCCTTGGAAACGAGGGAAGCTGACGTGGCGGCGAAGAGTGCAGCTGCTTCCCATCGTAGTTTTGAGTTCTCCAGATTTCCAATGAGTTATATCAAATACCTTAACCGACAATGTAATAATAAATGAAATGAAGTCCTTTTACGCCCAAGACAATAAATGCCCATACACCAAAACCATAATTCCCACATTTGAAGATATCAACCCAATTATAAACGCCTTGAAACCTAACTTTGCCATCACACAATTCCTTACTAATCACGGTTACCATAAAGAATATCTTCATAGATTCAAAATCACTGACACGACAAATGTCCATGCGACAACCAAGCGTTCAATCCATGGCTCACCTCATCCAAACATGCCCTCTATATCTACTAGAACCAGATTAAACCATGAAATGATATGCACAACACTAAAGATCGCACCATATGCATTAGCGGGCCACAACAAAAGAAAGTAGTACAGACCTTCAGAACACACATCGAATCTGTTTTGTTAGTAGGCTAAAGGAGATCAAATAAAAATCATAATACTTAATATAATAATTTAAACATAATCTATTGTATTTTAATTCTTTTATAATAATTTAAACATAATCTATTGTATTTTGTTTCTTTTAAGTTCTTTTCGTAGTAATAAGTAAAATAACAAAACACGACATCGGGTTTATCATCGCATAAATGTATATTAAATAAAACGTAATGAACAATCACATTACCAATGAAGACACTCACTAATTGATTAACAAATTTTACTGTAAATAACGATGATAAGCATGAAACTTCCGAGTGCTTCAAATTCGATTAAAAGAATAAATAACAATATCCATCGCCAAGAGAAATTGTATACCGATAGCAATTTCTTTTTGGTAAAAGATAGTCCAAAAAAAAAAAAAAAAAAAACCCAACCTAACCTAACCTTAACCTAACCTAACCTAACCTAACCTAACCTAACCTAACCTAACCTAACCTAACCTAACCTAACCCAACCTAACCCCAATCCCAACCTAACCTAACCTAACCCCAATCCCAACCTAACCTAACCTAAACCCAATCCCAACCTTTTTTTTTACATGGGGAAATGCCTACGTGATACCCACATCTCAGGCAGCAGGGCAGGTCGGACTTGCACCGACTAAAACCCCATGGTGTTCCACCCTCGTCGCGTATGGCGGCCACGTGGGAACGCTTTCGCACACCTCCGCGACTGCTCGCGCTGGCCGGCAAGCCGGCCCTCCTCCGGGAGACATCCCTCTCCGCCCTTCCAGGCAGGGCGCGCTGGGGCCACGGACGCGCCCCTCCAACCCGGCCTCCTTCTGGGTGCGGGAAGCGGACTCCCCTGAGTCCGCTCCCCCAGAGGCCATGGGGGCCAGGAAACCCCAGCCCCCTGCGGCGGATCTGCGGATAGGCTCCGCCGCCAACCAATGCCCGGCCGCGGAGGACAGGGAGAGCGGCAGGATCAACCACACCTGAACCTGCGGCCCCACCACGGCCGCTTCAGCGGTGCGACCCCGCTTGAGTCGCGGAGGATAGGAGATACACTACCCTCCTCCGCGATGCCTCGGCTGCGGGATGGTGCGTAAGACGGCCCTCACTCCGTCCATCCGCACCCCGCAGCCCACCGACACGCATCCAGGGCGGGCCCAGCTCCAGCTCCGGCCCGGAGCGGCCTCGGGCCGGCTCTTTTAGAGCGCCTTAGGCCGTAGCCATTTGGGTTCCTCTTAGCTTCACCGTGGTTAACTCCACACCACGTTACTTAAGCCCCCGCTACGACAAAGCGGAACCCTTCTCGGGGAACCAACCTAACCTAACCCAACCTAACCTAACCTAACCTAACCTAACCCAACTCCAACCCAACCTAACCTAACCTAACCTAACCTAACCTAACCTAACCTAACCTAACCTAACCTAACCCAACCCAACCCAACCTAACCTAACCTTTTTTTTTTCGTGGGGAAATGCTTCATGCATACCCACTTCAGTGGGACGTGAGGGCGGGTTATGTCGGACTCGCACCGACTAAAACCCCACGGTGTTCCCTTCTGCTCCACCCAAGTACTGTGCATGCGGGTACGCTGTGGCTATTTGGTACTTTGGCGGGTGGCGGCCAGTGTGTTTGGGCTTTGCCCTGTTTTGAGGCAGGGGCAGGCGCTCTGCCTCGCTTGACTCATGTTGAGCGACAGACCTCCCCGTCCATCGCTCGGTCAATGGGGGAAATGAGTGCACTTCGCGTCTGCGCGCCTGCGACTGGCACAATGGAGTGGTCCCAGGGTCGTGCGGACGCGCCATGTCGGCTGGCGGTTGGTTGCCGAGGTGGCAGGCCCGGACCGGCCTTTTCCGGCTTTGGAAGGCGCTTTGCAGGCCTTCCCCATTCTGTGGTCGCGGTTTCTTTGCGGCCTTGCGGCACAACGCGGGGAAGCGGAGCACTGTGCCGCCAGGTTGACCTGGCGGCGCTCACGGTCGATCGGTGCGTCGCGCAGGCCCTCACGTGTCCGCCTCGAAACTGGCGGAAACGCAAGTGCGAGGGCTCACAGGCTTTCAGCCGCCACCGGATCATGGGAGGCGCCCGCTGTACGCTTTGGCGGCAGCCACGGGGCACCAGACCAGGCCATCCCAAGGCCTGCGGGATACCGCGGACTCCTGCGGTGACGACGTCCTTGGGACCGCCAGCCTTCGGCTGCCCGCGCCTGCGTATCTGCTGGCGAGTCGTCCAGACCGGACGCCTTGACTTCTGCCAGTCTTCGCCGGGTGCGGATACTCGGACTCCTTTTCCCGCTGTAAGCACCGCAGCTCAATTTTTGAGGCAGGGGCATCCTGCTTGCTCCGCTGTCTGCGCCAGGGGATTTCAAACATCCGAGCCCCGTGGCGCGGTCAGGCTTTGTCTCTGTAATACCGAGGGGAGGCCGGGTTGTTTGGCCCTTCGCCTCGGTAATTACGTCTATGTATGAGACGCCTGCAGCCGCTGCCTCCGGCTCAGGGTCACCACACAGCAGAGGATCGCGGAGTCACAATCTTGACCGCCCTCTTCCAGTTTCGCCGGGACTCTTCACCGCGCGGCCCGCCAGCTATTTAGGTCCGCCCATTCACCACCTTAGTGCGTTTGCTCCATAGACTGTGGCACCGGTAGCGAAATTCAGGATCAGCTGCAAATCTTTTGGCCTTTCGCGCCCATGGGCTCCGCGCCAGCAGGGTGGCAGGGCCACAGAGACCCCCGTGACGGCGGTTTGCTGACGGGTGGCCTTACGTGGTGCGCCAGGCGAAGGCTGGATGTAATTACCGGGCACCGCATCCGGTCTCTTATCAGACGCCAGTGGGGACAGGCGCTTCTCCGGAGAGCGGTCCTCAACGCCGCGAACCTGGCGATCATTGACCCTACCTGGTCAATGATCGAACCTGAGCTCCTCTTTGGTAAATCCTGCGCTTGCTGGCTAGGCCTGCCATGTGACTGGGCGCCGCCGCGCTGCGTGCCGCTTCGTCTTGAAGACAGGTATTATCGACCTGCAGCTTCCTCAATCTCTTCCAGGGCGGCGTGCTGCAGGAGTCTTTACCCGGTCTCGCTTACGTTCTCTGCAGCCTCCTTCAGCGCAACCCACTTTAAGGTTCTTTGACCTTTGGGCCACCATGGAGATGACCGACGCTGTCCTCGATCCTCTTTGCAGCTCCGACGCCGGCTCAGTGCCCGTCGTTGGACGACGACCCGACAGGTTGTTATCCTGCCGGCCGGGCTGACAGGGGACGATATTAACGCCTCCGCCTGCCTCATCTCACTTCTTTAGCGTACCAACGCCATTTTGGCTGCGGACAGGCGTAGTCTCAGTTGTTGGAGGTCGCCCTCGGCCTCTTGGCGTCCTTGATTGCATGCCCTGCCGTATCTTTCCCTCCTGGCCCATCTCGGTTAACGTATTGTCACCGTCCTTAGAAGGACGTTTTCTGCCTACAAAACTCCTTCGCCCATCGAATGACTCACATGGCGCGGTGGCTCGTGTCGTCGTCATATCTGCCTCACATTTTGTTTATGCTGCTCATATCTGTTACCCACGATTACAGGTTGAAGTAAAGGTCCGGTCCCCGGGCGGCGCTGTTGACAAGGCTACATGCAATGGGGTCGCCTGGGTACGCCTGAGTTTTAAGACTTCGCTGTCGTTTTTATGAAGGATTTGCTCCTCACTTGGGCCCGGCCGAGTTAAAGGCCAAGCCTCATCCGCTGCACTTCGGCAATGCCCCATTAGTAATTAAACGCGAGGTTCTTTGTTGGCGGACGAAGCGCTGGGAGGCGATAACTCCACCCGGTTTGGACGGATTTGTGTGCCCGGCGGCAGTGTGAGTCACACCAGGCCCGATTACCTCCACTGCTTCGGCGTGGCACTGGGAACGATATATCGTCACCCGGGTTCTGTACCACCATCATTTGTTGCCTTTCCCCGGTGCAGAAATCAAGGAGAAATGCAACCTCCCGCAACTCGACGGTTGAGTGCCGGCAGCGAAGTAAAGCTTTTACCAGGCCGTCCCCACGCGCGGTAACAGGCACTGCCAACGACGCGTATTTGCCGTTCGTGCCTCATGTTGTTGCTTTCCCCGGGTGCTGATCAACGAAATGCAGCCTCACCCTCGCGTGGGGCTTGAACGACGTATCGTCACCGGTGCCCAGTACCTATCATTGGTTGCGCGCCACTCCGGATATGGAATCAAGAGGAAATGCAACCCCCTGCCCTCCGCTGTGCCCTCCGCTTATCGGAGGGTTGCAGGCGGCTATCCCCTGTCAAGAACGTTCGCCTGGCGTGTAATACTGAGTGCCCAGGGTGCACCGTCCGGCGTGCGCTGCGGTTAATGAGTATCAAAGGGAGATTCAACGACCAGGCACTCGAGGAGGTTTTTCTGACGTGGCTTTAACCTAACCTAGCTAACCTAACCTAGCCTAACCTTCGCTTCTTCTTTATTGCTAGCTTCGGCACAACCTAAACTGGCACTTGGGAAATGCCTACGCCACCCACCCCTGCAGGGGGGCAAAGGTGGAGTTATGTCCGGACTCGCACCGACTAAAACCCATGGTGTTCCTGCTTCGTCGCGTATGGCGGGTCACGGGAACGCTTTCGCACACATCCGCGACCCCGCCTGCGCCGACCCGACCAGACGGCCCTTCTCCGGGGAGGCATCTCCCTCTCCACCCTCCTGGCAGGGCGCGCCGGAACACGGACGCGCCTTCCAGCTCGGCCTCACCTCTGGCGCTGGGTGGAAGCGGACTCCCCGAGTCCGCCCCAGAACCATGGGGGCCAGGCTGGCCCCTGCGGTGGATCTGGTGATAGGCTCCGCCAACCAATGTTCGGCCGCGGAGGACGGGGAGAGTGGCGGGAACCCAGCCAGCACTCCACTGAACCCGCGGCCCCTGCAGCCGCATCAGCCCGGTGCGACCCCGCCTGAGTCGCGGAGGATGGGGATACACACTACCTTCCCTCCCGCGGGACTCCACCTCAACTGCGGATGGTGCGTAAGACGGCCTCACTCCGTCCATCCGCGCCCGCAGCCCACCGACGCTTCGAGGTGGGCTCATTACGAGAGCCACCCAGGGCCACACCTCAGCCTCCAGAGCGCCTTAGGCCGGCCATTTGGGTCCTCTTGGCTTCACCGTGGGTGACAAGCCTGATTTAAGCCCGCTACGACAAGCGAGAGCCCTTCGAGGGGGAACCCTGGCCTAACCTAACCTAACCTAACCTAACCCGGCTGGCACAAACTGGCCCTACTTCTTCAAACCCTGACACAAGCCTAAACACAACCCCGCCTGCTTCCTTTCTTCAACCTCAACCTAACCTAACCCTAGCCTAGCCTAAACCTAGCCTAACCCTGGCCTGGCTTCTTCAGCCCTAACTTCAACCTAACCTAACCTAACTTCTTCGCTTTCTTCCTTCTTCTTCCTTCGCCCTAGCCTAAGCACAACTTTCTTCTTCTTCTTATTCGCCCTAACCCGGCTGCTTCTAAGCACAACCAGTCTCGCGCTCATCATTATTACGCATCGAAAGAACTGGAAGCTCCGTGTTTAAAATGCGAGAGTGGGAAAAGTTTTGTGAAAATAGTCATGTGTATAAAGGCGTAGAAAGTGTGAACAATGTGATGGTGTAGTTTTATTAACAATTTATTTACTTTTAAGCCCATTTTGGGGCAAAACTGTTTTAAACGTAATTGTGCGGGTTGTCAGCTTCATTCGCGATTGCGGCCTCGGTTGTGGAAGTGAGCCTATATTTTTTGTGTTTTAAATAGACCACCTACCTGTCCTTCTGTGTGCCAAATTTCCAGATTTTCTGAATAATGGTTGCAAGTTACAGACTTTTTCGTTAAAGGACCTATAACCACGTAATAGTAAATCTCAAACCGACTTTTGTTTTATTATTGTGGTGTAATTATAGTTTTTAAAGTGCAGTGTGGACAATAAAATAGATTATAGCATAAAACTTTGTACATTAGGGGCCGCTGCCTGGAAATTAATGTTTGTATTAACACGATGTCGGAGTAAGACGACAGCGGCGGATAACCTCTCCCCATACCGGCGGGTGGAAGAGATCTGCGATGTAGACACGTTTTTTTAAGCGTTGTACCACAAACTCACCGAATGTAAACAAAACAGCGACCGAGGGGCAATCGGTAACCGGCAACCAAACATCTCATGAATTTGGCTGCGACCGGAATTCGTCGCTGCGGCCAGTTGGCTAGCGTACTCCTGATGCGCTACATATGCGATCCGCTGTCGAGCTGGCAGATTTAAGAGGTCGGCCTGCGGCAGATGGCCAGGTTGGGGCGGATCTCAGCTGCGGCTCCAGCAGACTCGCACCACGTCATACTCAGGCCGCGATGACCGGCCCGCCTCCAGCGACTCAGGGCGGTGGCGCGCATCTTCGTACGCTGCTCGCACGCCGACCAAGCCAGCTATGCGGTCAGCACGGTGGCGGAATAAGACCAGGCAAGAGGTGATGCAAGCTTTTAAGAAGGAATTATTACGTACCGTGAATCAACATACGCACCGAGCGCACCGTTCCGAAGCTGTGTCGAGATAATAGAAGGTGCGGATCGTTGACACCACGACCCAGCAGGATGACGCGTTGTTGAGATTAAAAGCCACGATCGGTGGAAGCTGAACCTGTCCGCAGACTTAAGCCTATGAGGTATAATGAAGCGTCTCAAAGACACTCCTGCTGAAGATCGTCGCGTCATCAAAGGTTCAAAACACTGAACTCGGCGGTCGTGGCGGCGACCCTGAAATTCGCTTCCATGCGTATGGAACCAGAACATACAACGCAGTTCTGCCGAAAGCTGGAACCGAAGGGTAGGAAAATGGTGGTGGCAGGATTGCCGTGAATACCGGAAGATCCGGTGCCAGCTATATCCGTCCTTCGGTGCCATAAATGCTTATACCCAGGTTCGGGCATATGGGACTACTGCGGCGACGGTGGGCGCGCTCCCCACTGTGCTGGCACGAACATCAAGGTTGCTGAGTGCCCAAGCGGGCGCTCGAACTCGAATGTTTTAATTGTGTTGCGCATAATGATAAGTTTAAAACAAAATGACATTAAACACGCCGCGAACTCAATGTCCTTATACAGCGCGGAGCCATGAGAGAGTCGACAACAGAGTGAACTGGGAGCGTAAGCTCCTCTCTCTCACGGTCGGCGACGATTGGGCAGTTTTTCAACTTTACATCTAAATTTTTGCCATTTTAATATAACTGTTATATACTATTTTTTATATCTACAAGTCATGTCATTTATCATACATTAAAGTGCCTCAATTAACCGTATTGGGAATTTGGCGTGGTACTTGCCTTCGGGTTGCGGCGGTGCGCCATTAATCTAACGGGCCTAGCACCGCTGAGCGTAAAGGGTAACCACGAAAACATTTGAGTACCGTTGGTATGTTTTACGGCCGAGCTGCGCTGCGTCGCCCCACCCGCCCGCTCCCCGCTGCGTTATAGAAAGGGACCGGAATAAGCGAAATGTCTATTTTTTAGATGCGGCGACGCGGTTCAGTTGTTTATGCAATCTTAGTAATAATTTCTTTCTTTTGTAATTGCTTCTCAAAGATGTACGCGGTAGGTCTGGCTCACAAGAATTATGCCCCAATATAGAATAGATATTTGTATACAAAAGAATTGTTGTTGATCTTTTGCTGTATATAATGTTGTTATATGTTTATGTTTATTTTTCTTTTACGATCTTGTGTTTTGATGCGATTTATATTGTTGCGGCTTTGCAGAGCATTCCGAATTAATTGTCATTCAGGGCGTGTTGGCGCATACCTTCGGGTTGCGAACGGTTACATCGTATCTCATGGCGAGCACCGCTGGCACGGGCGGCGGCTTTCGTTAAATTTTTAATTGTATACATTTTTGCTTTCACAACCGACGGCACGCTGCATTCGCCGCCTCGCCCGCTCGCCCGCCGCGAAGGCCGGAGACCCCCAAGCGATATCTATTTTTTAGATGCGGCGACGCAGTCGGTATGTTATCATTGGTTCGGTACTGGGGCCGAGATGGCGTATAGATAAATAATTGTTGTTTTGCATCGCCGCTAATACCGTCATATATTTGTGTTTGTTTTGCGCACGTCATATTATTTACCATTTATTAAATTGTAGTAGGCCAACTTTGTAAATACCTTTGAAGATTATGCAATGGGCTAATGTTTAAACTATGGCACATGCCACCGACGTTGGGCTGGGAACGATGTGCGTATTCAACTGCGAGCATCGCCGCTCCGGGAGTGGCCGTGGCATGGTTTAAAATTAATTCATCGCTTCTTACTAATTATTTTTAAATCTTATTCCCACAACCGATGGCGCTGCACCCCGCGCCTGGCCCCGCTCCCCGCGCATTCCACGAAAGGGACCGGTGCCTCAAGCGGGTATCTGTTACGGATGCGGCGTCAGTTGTTTAAATTAGCGCAGTTATTATATTTGTAGTTCTTTTCAAATTCCGTAGTGGCTTTGAAGTTAAGCGTTAATATAGAATAGATACCTGTATATAAAATGGTTTTTCTTTGCTTTATATAAAGAAGTTGTAGTGATTGAATTATTCATTATTTCGCTTGTTCTAAATTCTAAAGTCATTTAAGTTTTTAGCAATTAACAAGCAGACATCTGCATACATACCAATTGTTCTTTAGCCGTACATCGTACAAATAGTGATAAGCATATGGCACCGCTGCCGCCAACCCTAGCTGCGAATTTCATTTTGCAACAAATGGCGAGCACCGTGGCGTGGTAGTGACCATAGCACGGTCTCTATTTTATTCATGTTTAAATTTATTGTTCTCCACGGAAACCTGGCCGCGCCCCGCGCCGCGCCTCGCTCCCTGAGCGTGCGCCGGCGGCGGAAAACGTAACCTTGTCGCGTCGGTTATTTTAGCCACGGCGAAGCCTTTGCACGTGTGCGTTTTGTTTTGTGGGGAGTATTGTTTTATATTGTTCGTTAAATGGCATCTTTCATGTAAAATTATTCATTCTATGTAGGTATGGTGTAAGAATGGGATTAAAACGTTTGATTTGTATTTGTAAATGTGATTAATATTTGGTATTCTGTGTGTGGCAGGCGGCAGGTCGTCTGGAGACTCCGGTATCCCGTGACCGTAGAGTCGTATTCTCAGTTTGAGCGATAAATCATTTCTTTATTCGGGACGCGCATATATGCTAGAATATTCAATAATTCTTAACTGTTACCGAGTACTTCTGTATGGTTTAAGGGCATGAGACTAGGTAGTACCAACCTGTATCCATTAGCAGTTGTACGTTACCCTAAATCCTCAAAGATGTCGTTGAATGGTTTTTGTGCAAATGCTGTAAAGCCAACTTTTATTATATACGTGTATAAATTAGTCAACAGAGTCATCCGGGGAAAGTAAAATCCTCAGTGGAATATATGGGGATGTAGCTAGAGCGAAACGTATCAAATAGCGTTCTGCCAGGAAACAAACGGTTAATCTCACATGTCTTATATTATCCAATAAAATTAAAATTGTTTCCCAGTGGGTTGGGCATGGACAGGGCTGGCAACCTGGCCTGGCCTGGCCTGGCCTGGCCTGGCCTGAGCCTGGCTGGCTGTTTTCAGCTGGCTTCCGGCTGGCCACAACCTGGCAAGCCTGGCCTGGCCTGGCCTGGCCTAGCCTGGCCTAGCCTGGCCTGGCAGCTGGCTGGCCACAACCTGGCCTGGCCTAGCCACAAGCCTGGCCTAGCCTAGCCTGGCCTGGCCTGGCCTGGCCTGGCCTGGCCTAGCCTGGCCTGGCCTGGCCTGGCCTGGCCTGGCCTAGCCTGGCCTGGCCTAGCCTGGCCTGGCAGCCTAGCCTAGCCACAACCCTGGCTGGCACAACCTGGCCTAGCCTAGCCTGGCCTGGCCTGGCCTGGCCTGGCCCACAGCCTGGCCCTGGCCTGGCCTGGCCTGGCACAACCTGGCCTAGCACAGCAGCCCTGGCCCTAGCCTAACCCTGGCCTAACTGCTTCCTAGCCTAGCCTAGCCTGGCCTAGCCTAGCCCTGGCCCTAGCCTAGCCTGGCACAACCCTAGCCTGGCCCTAGCCTAGCCTAGCCTGGCCTAGCCACAACCTAACCTAGCCTAGCCTAGCCTAACCTAGCCTAGCCTAGCCTAGCCTAGCCTAGCTGGTGTCCCACGACTTGACAGCTGAGGAATATCGCGGTTGCCAAGTTGAGGATGAGATGCCAAGTCAGGGTGAATCTCCATCTGTGAGGGTGATAAGCCTATCGCCCTATCTTCAACGACATCACGGCCGCGGTAGTAGGTATGGGCACCAGAGACGTGATGTGGGTGGGGATGTGAACGCATGGAACTCTTGGTGGAAGTCGAAGAAGACGGACAAGAGGGCGAGGTGGCTTTAATGCTCGACAGGCAGGCTCCACCCATGTGGGGAACCAGGCATAGACACCATCAGGGGCGGCAGAAGATTACCAGCTATGTGGACGTGACGGCGCTCGGCGACCCTTCTAGGGAGGGATCGATGGCTGGCGCCTGGAAGATGGAGTGACTCCGTGCAGACATCATATTTAGAAATTAATATACCTACTTAATAGAACCATAGAATTAAAAGAACACGACAAGAAAATGCAATGCCAGAAGAAGCAAACTGGGCGGTTCGTAGGGAACTCGTCAATTACAACAAAACAACGAAATAAATGTAACCAAGATAGAAGAAATTAAAAGAAATACAGAGATTTGGGGCAAATATATAAAACTAACAAGCACCATACAGGAAGCGATGTGAAAAACACTTAAAGGTGGCAGTAGAAATTTGGGATTGCCCTGGTGGACGGTGGAACTCACTAACCTCAAAGGGTCCTGCGGAAAAAGCGCAGAATCTCTTGCGCTGCACGATCCGCCGAGGTGGGTTAATCGAGCAGTACTTTAAGGCCAAGGAAAACTATTTCCTTGGAGTAAAGAAAGAATAAACCGCCAGCTGGAGGCCTTCTTAGAAAGCCAGCAAGATCAGGGGTCGATGTGGGACCCGGTATACCAGGATTAGACGTGGCGGTGAGACAGAGGACGTTCCTCTGGTGCGAAATGGGCTGCTAGGAGGGCCAGGAGTCAGTGGGCTAACAGCGGATACGTTCTATCCAGAGGGATAATCCGCCAACGACGACGTGGAACACAGAAGCAAGTAAGAGGAAATTGCAGATGATACAATAAATGAGGGGCTGCGTGATGACTCATGCAGCCCACCATTCACCAGAGCGAACTGCTGTGGGCGCGTCGTCGTTCAATCCAAAAGGCGCCTGGAATGGACGGCCTTACCTCCATCTGCTGTGCAGCAATCACACTGGACCCTGACCTGTTCCTCGCACTTATGGAGCAGTGCCTAAGTCTTCTTACTTCCTGCAAGGTGGAAGGAAGCTGTGGTAATAGTCATACGAGCCGGGAAAAGACATACGCGGACTGACCCTAAGTCCTACAGACCCATGGAGTCTCTTGCAGTACTAGGTAAGATCTGCGAGTAGTTGTCAGAGAATCCAGGTGGCACATAGTGCCCCAGATCAGTGACAGCAATTACGGCTTCATGCCGCAACGTGATGCAGGGCTCCCTCTGTGCCATGATGGTTACCTAAATGATCGGCTTCGTGAGAAAAAGCTCATTGTTTTGGTGTCGCTGGACATAGAGGAGCATTCGATAATGCGTGGTGGCCCGCGATCAGACTCAGACTGGCGGAGACCAGATGCTGTGGACCTACAGGGCGCCTAATTGGCAGCTATCTTAGCGGTCGATCAGTTAACGTCGGAGTTCGCCAGTGCAGAGGCCTGGAGTCAAGCGTACGACAAAGGGTGCGTGCAAGGATCCATTGGGGGTCTACGCTGTGGAACCTGCTGCTTAATCCTCTTCTGGAAGAGGTGGGGCGGAGGGTATATCGGGCGCTGCTGATGACGTGGTTTTGATTATCTCGGGGACAATGCACAGAAGTGCAACGGAAACCGAACCGGTACTCATTTGACCTGTTCGAGGTGGGGGGTCAAAATAAGCTAAACTTCACCTGTACACAAAACTAAGGCTATGGTGACGAGAAGCTGAAGTTTGACTCACCCACTCCTGACCATGGGCAGTGTGAGGATCGAGCTCTCCAGAACATCGAATACTCGGCCTCACAGTGGACGACGGACTCACGTTCAACGCGCACATTGCAAATGTGTGTCGAGCGCAGAGTCTGTACGTCCAACTGTCGAGAGACCCTTCTGGAATCCAATGGGGATTTAGCCGGGCCAGAGGTGTAGCACGAAAAGAGAGAAGAAGAGAAGAAGGAGAGATTTGGGAACCGAACATGCGGCGGTGGTGGAGCCGACGATCATGTACGCTGCCTGCCCGGGCGCATGGGCGTCGGCGGAAGGCACTAAAAGGTCTGCCAGAAAGCAGCTGGACTCCGTGCAGAGAGGGTTTGTCCAGAAGGTGAAATCGTATGGGACCGTCTCCCTGCATTCCAGCCCTGCTGCTGGCCAGTTGCTTCCTGGATATAAGGATCAGGGGCAGCCTCTCTTACCAAGTAAAGGCATATCATGACAGTGGTAGGGACGGGATATGGAACTGGACTCCCTACGTAGGATGCCACATCCTGCCGAAGGCTGGGCTGGACTTCATGGGGGTTATTGGATTTAGCAGACAGACGGGCTACCGTCAATTTACACCGACCTGATGAGAAGTAAAATCCCGAGGGAAGTCAGACGGCACTATCCATTTTGGATAGGCGCGGCCGAGAAGAAGTACCGAGAAAACTCAAGGCGGTGATTACTGCGCCGTCTACCAGGCAGAATTGCTGGCAATCCAGTGAAGCCACCGAGTGGGCACTACGGCACTCTGCACGAACTTCAAGTCTATTGCGACTCGATTATACTCAAACGGTTATTAACCCGGATTCCCTGCATGCCTCAGGTGAAGCGACAAAACATCTGTACATTGGGGACGTGGGAAGAACATCTCCTAACATGGGTGAAAGCCCACCGGAGTTTGGAGACGGAGGGCGGACGAACTTGCAAAGGAGGCTGCAATTAAGACCAAAGAAGGACCCCCAAACTGCGATCGATATACCTGTCTCTCTCGTTCGTCAAGCATTAAATCCGTTTAAGGTCAGTTGATAGATGGAACAGGAAATTATCGAAGGTAATACAACTTCCGTCACCTGCAAAGCCTTCTTCCCGGACGCGTCAGAAGCCTTCAGCGTAATTAAAGAAGGAAACCTGGAGATGGACGCTCTGTCTGTTATTACTAGCGAGGTGTTCACGGAGCCCACGGCGGTTCTCCAGATACTTGAACCGCTTCGGGTGCCGAAAGGCCGTGTGTGTCTGTGACGGTACCATCAAGGAGGATATCTTGCACCTCACTTGTGAGTGTCCTGTATCCAACGCAGGGGAGAGGCTCCAATGTTGAGAGCTACAGGTTTAAAAGTAACAATAAATAACTTGCGGTCCCCTTATCAGTAGCAGAGATTTTAGCCAGAAATTCCTGCATTTCTGCAAGCGTGTGGCGATGAAAGCTATACGACAAAATAAAACAAAATGAATGTATGAGGATGTTGAGTATGTGTGAATATTTAGTTATATATACTACATAGTAACTAAATTTAAGAACTATATATATTAGATTGACTAAGAGAAATATATATAAGAATAGAATACGATGTGGCGGGGACAAGACTCGACTAAAAATAGTGTGGTGGATAATGTTGAAAAAGAACAAAAAGTCCACAAGGTTTTATCATGTCAGGGGAAATACATGCAAGGCCACGAAATGAGGGTCTAAAAAGCCACAACCCTGGCCACAACCTGGCCTGGCCTGGCCTGGCCTGGCCTGGCTGGCCACAGCCTGGCCTGGCCTGGCCTGGCCTGGCCTGGCCTGGCCTGGCCTGGCCTGGCCTGGCCTGGCCTGGCCTGGCCTGGCCTGGCCTGGCCTGGCCTGGCCTGGCTGGCTGGCCTGGCCTGGCCTGGCCTGGCTGGCTGGCCTGGCCTGGCCTGGCCTGGCCTGGCCTGACCTGGCCTGGCCTGGCCTGGGCACAAGCCTGGCTGGCCTGGCCTGGCTGGCCTGGCTAGCCTCTTCTTCAGCCCTGGCCTGGCCTGGCCACAGCCTGTGGCCTGGCCTGGCTGGCCTGGCCTGGCCTGGCCTGGCCTGGCCTGGCCTGGCCTGGCCTGGCCTGAGCCTGGCCTGTGGCCTGGCCTGGCCTGGCCTGAGCTGGCCTGGCCTGGCCACAGCCTGAGCCTGGCCTGGCCTGGCCTGGCTGACCTGGCCTGGCCTGGCCTGGCCTGGCCTGGCCTGGCTGAGCCTGAGCCTGGCCTGGCCTGGCTGGCCTGGCCCTGAGCCTGGCCTGAGCCTGGCCTGGCCTGGCCTGACACAACTGGCCACAACCTGGCCTGGCCTGGCCTGGCCTGGCCTGGCCTGGCCTGGCCTGGCCTGGCCTGGCCTGGCCTGGCCTGGCCTGGCCTGGCCTGGCCTGGCCTGGCCTGGCCTGGCCTGGCCTGGCTGGCCTGGCCTGACCTGGCCTGGCCTGGCCTGGCTGGCCTGGCCTGGCCTGAGGCCTGGCCTGGCCTGGCCTGGCCTGGCCTGGCCTGGCCTGGCCTGGCAGGGAGGAGTTAAAAGTAAGGGACCCGCTGGTTGTGTTGAAGGGATGTCCTCTTACAATGCGGAAGGGTGATGGGGGCACTGAGGAGCAGGACCTCAAAGTGTGAGGGGCTGACGGGAGATGAGGGACAGGATGGAGATAAAATATAAAAGGAAATCGAGAAACGCTATCACGAATCATATAATTCTGAGTCTCCCCGAAGACTGTGGAATAGACTGGTGGAGAGGGACCGTCAGATCGATATGCAGAGGATTCATGTATCGGACCAATCTCCACTGGTCCAATGCTCCCAGTGTCTAAAGGTATGGCCACGCAAACGCCTCTGCAAGAGAAGGAGACATGCAGTCGTGCGCAGGGGCCCACCTTGGAGGCCATTTCTAGTCTAGTTGTAATCAGTTATTTTTGGTTTCATAATTACGTAATTTTATTCGCTATGTAAAATTTTCATGTCTTCGTTTTTCGTGCCTGATTTTGTAAACCCTAGCCCTAACCTAAACCTAAACCTATCCTAACCTAACCCTCACCACCTATATCTTTGTGTATTAGAGTCTTAAGCATTCCAAATTGGTTTTGTTGTAGCATTTGTTCCAGTGTAATCGTTAGACAGTCATCCTGCGCTGCATTTAGGCCATTTCTAGTCCTAGTTGTAATCAGTTATTTTAGTTTCATAATTACGTAATTTTATTCCATTTGTAAAATTTTCATGTCTTCGTTTTTCGTGCTGGATTTTGTAGCTTCTTAACCTAACCTATCCTAACCTAACCTAACCACCTATATGTTTGTGTATTAGAGTCTTAAGCATTCCAAATTGGTTTTGTAGCATTTGTTCAGTGTAATCGTTAGACGGAGGAATCTTTCATCCTGCGCCGCATTTAGGCCATTTCTAGTCTAGTTGTAATCAGTTATTTTTAGTTTCATAATTACGTAATTTTATTCCATTTGTAAAATTTTCATGTCTTCGTTTTTCGTGCTGATTTTGTAACCCTAACCCTAGCCTAACCTAACCTATCTAACTAACCCTCACCACCTATATCTTTGTGTGATACAGAGTCTTAAGCATTCCAAATTGGTTTTGTTATGCAGCATTGTTCGAACAATCGTTAGACAGTCATCCTGCGCTGCATTTAGGCCATTTCTAGTCTAGTTGTAATCAGTTATTTTTAGTTTCATAATTACGTAATTTTATTCCATATGTAAAACATTTCTAGTCT